>CAUYQU010023596.1:0-11008 GCA_963574635.1 Cheracebus regulus | reverse complement strand
CAGATCTCTCAGTAGAAACTCTACAAGCCAGAAGAGAGTGGGGGTTAATATTTAACATCCTTAAAGAAAAAAACTTTCAACCCAGAATCACATATCCAGCCAAACTAAGTTTTACAAGCCAAGGAAAAATAAAATTTTTTGGGAACAAGCAAGAACTCAGAGACTTCATTACCACCAGGCCTGTTTTGCAACAACTTCTGAAAGAAGTACTATATACAGAAACGAACAACCAGCATCATTTATCCTAAAAACTTATCAAAAAGTAAAGAATATTACAACAATGAAGAATTTACATCAACTACTGGGCAAACAGCTAGTTAGCCTTAAATAACAGTATTAAACTCACATATATCAATATTAAGCCTAAACTTAAAGGGATTAAATGCCCCAATCAAAACATACTGAATAAAAAGTTAAAACCCATCAGTACGCTGTATTCAGACCTTTCTTATAGGCAAGGACACATAAAGACTTAACATAAAGGGATGGAGGAAGATCTACCAACCTAATGGAGAGGAAAAAAAAAAACAGATTTGAACTCAGACCTGGAACAAGCAAAGTTAATAAATATTTACAGAACCTGCCACCCCATATCCATAAAACATATATTTTTTTCAATATTATATCATACCTATTCTAAAAGTGATCACATAATAGGAAATAAATCACTTTTTAATAATTGCATAAGCATTTCACAGATTTAAATGAAATCCTGAGCAACAGAGCAAGATTCTCGTTCTCTCTCCCTCTTTCTTTTTTCTCTTTTATTCTACTTCTTTCTTCCTCTTAAAAAAAAAAAAAACTTCCCCTCTCTTTCTTTCTTCAAAAAAAAAAAAAAAAAGAAAAGAAAAGAAAAGAAAAAAAATTTTTCAGGGCCAGATCAGTTAGTTAACCTTTAAACTGAAAGTTCTTCCCCATATGATGGTGAGCATCACAGTACTTGGCACGAGGTGATCAGTATCTATAAACTGAGTGAATGTAAAAACTGAGTCAAAGTACTAAACCAGCTATAAAGGAGAGGGCCATGTCATTCATGAATATCCAGATATGAATGGGTAGATAGGAAGAAATAAAATCATTATAACTTTTTTTTTTTTAAACAAACAGAGATCTTTCTCTGTCGCTCAGGATGGAATGCACTGGTGCAATCACAGCTCACTGCAGCCTCAACCTCCCTGCTCAAAAAGATTCTTCTGCCTAAGCCTGCCAAGTAGCTAACAGGCATTCACAGCAGGCCTGGCTAATTTTTTTGTTTTTTGTTTTGGATTTATTCAAACAAGGTCTCACTATGTTGCCTAGACTGGTCTCTAACTCTTGGGATCAAGTGATCCTCCCGTCTCCACCTCCCCAAGTCCTGGGATTACAGGCATGGGCCACCAAACCTTACGACTTTGAATATGCATTTAAGAGATTAACTGCTCAAAGCATATGGTTCACAGAACAAGCAAAAACGCATGGAGTCTGCTGGAATTCAGATCCAAGTTCTGCACTTGTACAGATCACTTAACCTTTCCATTCCTAAGCTTCCTCGTTTTAAACTATGTCCACAGTGTCTTTGATATTCCTCCCTTAAAGAGGTGGGGCTTAATCCCCTCACCTTTAGCAGTGTTCACTTAAGTGATTTCTTTCTAACGAACAGAATACAGCAAAAGTGACAGCGTATGACTTCTAAGACTGCGTCAAAAAAGGCATTCTGGTCCTTACAGAAGCACCTCCTGAATTACTTACTCTGAGTGAAGCCAGCTGTTATGCTGTGATAATATTTTTAAAATCCTACAGGGTGGTCCACATGATAAGGAACTGAGGCCTCTGGCCAAAAGCCACGAGTGACCCATCTTGGAAGCAGATCTCCCAGCCCTAGTCAAGTCTTCAAATGACTGCAGCCCCAGCTAAAATGTTGATTCCAACCTTATGAGACCCTGAACTAGACCCACCTAGCCAAGTTGCTCCTAAATAATTGTTCATTGTTTTAGGCTAGTAAATTTGGTGTGATTTGTTACATCGTTTTTGCAAGGATTAAATGAGTGACTACATGTAAAATGTACAGATTTCAATGCTTGGTTCATAGTAAAGGCTCAGAAAAATGTTATCTCTATCAAGGTGGCTTACAATGTTCACAAAGAAGATGCATTTTCATGTACGAAAGGCAACCTTAAGCGAAGATGCATGTGACTGTTACACACAGGCTTGAGGTGGGCAAGAGAGAAAATAAGTTTGCACCCTAAAAAAGGAACTAACACACAATTTAAAGTAGAAGCATTTTTCATATTATGGACCCCAACAGTATGACTCAAAATCTCTTCATTACCATCACTCTGTCTACCTTTGCAGAAGGCCCTGGACAAACCCCACTCTGGCCAGCTCCCGACCATCCTGCTGCATGCATCCTTCCAAATTTTCTCAGTCAACTTTTGACACATCAGAAAAATCTCTTTTCATTCCATTTTTGAGATTTAAAAAAAAAATCAATTTGAGCACAGTGGCTCACAACTGTAACTCCAGCACTTTGGGATGCAGAGACGATGCATCACTTGAGGTCAGGAGTTTAAGACCAGCCTGGCGGAGTTGGTGAAATATTCTCTCTACTAAAAATACAAAATTTAGCCAGGTGTGGTGGCAGGTGCCTATAATCCCAGCTATTCGGAAGGTTGAGCCAGGAGAACCACCTGAACCCAGGAGGTAGAGGAGATTGCAGTGAGTTGAGATCCTGCCGTAACACTCCAGCCTGGGTGATAGAGCAAGACCGCGTCTCCCAAAAAAAAAAAAAAAAAAAAAGCTAATTTAAAAAGAAAAAAGTTAAAAATACCAAGACTTACAGGTTTAAGCACTCTGATCTTTTTATTTTACCTACTCTTTTTTTTTTTATGAGACAAAGTTTCGCTCTTGTTGCCCAGGCTGGAGTACAGTGGTGCGATCTCAGCTCACCGCAACCTCGGCCTCCTGGGTTCAAGTGATTCTCCTGCCTCAGCCTACTGAGTAACTGGGATTACAGGCATGCGCCACCATGCCCAGCTAATTTTGTATTTTTAGTAGAGATGGGGTTTCTCCATGTTGATCAGGCTGGTCTCGAACTCCCAACCTCAGGTGATCCGCCCACCTAGCACTCGGCCTCCCAAAGTGCTAGGATTAAAGGCGTGAGCCACTGCGCCCAGCTTATTTTACCTACTCTTAAGATAAAATAAAAAGTATTAATTACCTTCCTGAATAAGTTTCAGCATTCGAGGTAAAATAAAAGTATAATGTTACTTAATTTCATAATATTCCTGATTTGTTTAATTACCACTTTTCACTGTAGTATGAGATCTTTTAGCCACTTTATATTTTGATTAAAATCCATAGCTGATTGTATGTCATGATACAAAAACAATGATAATCACTGGCGCTGGCAAAGATGCAGAGAAACAGAATCTCTTATTTATATTGCTAGTAGAAATACAAAAAGGTACAACCACACTAGAAAACAGGTTAACAAAGTACGCAATTTCCAAACAATCCAGCAATTGTACTCTTGGGCACCTATTCCAGAGAAAAACTCATGTTTACACAAAAACCTGAATGGTTAAACAAACTAGATATATACATAACATGGAATACTAGTCAGCAATGAGAAGAAATAAACTAATACAAGCAACAACTTGGATGAATCTCAAGGAAATTATACTAAGTAAAAACAGCAAATCTCTAAAGATTACATAATGCATCATCCCACTTATCTAACATTCTCAAAGGCAACCTCAGGGATCTCTGTAGTGGGGACTTGTTCTGTAACTTTTTTTTTTTTTTTTTTTTTTGAGACAGAGTCTTGCTCTTTCGCCAGGGTGGAGTACAGTGGCACGATCTCGGCTCACTGCAACCTCCACCTCCCAGGTTCAAGCAGTTCTCCTGTCTCAGCCTCCTGAGTAGTTGGGATTACAGGTGTGCACCAATGCACGTGGATTTTTTTTTTTTTTGAGACAGTCTCCCACCGTTGCCCAGGCTGTAGTGCAGTGGTGCCACCTTGGCTCACTGCAATCTCTGCCTCCTGGTTCAAGTAATTCTCCTGCCACAGCCCTCCAAGTAGGTGGGACTACAGGCGCGTGTCACCATGCCCAGCTAATTTTGTTATTTTTTTAGTAGAGGTGGGGTTTCACCATGTTGGCCAGAATGGTTTCGATCTCTTGACCTCATGATCTGCCTGCCTCGGCCTCCCAAAGTGCTAGGATTACAGATGTGAGCCACCGTGCTGGGCCTTGTTCTGTAACTGGACTGTGGTGGTGGATCCATGAGCCTACACATATAACCAACCTTCACAGAATAAAATACACACACACACACACACACACACACACACACACACACAACTGGGGAAACAAAATTAGTGGGTTATATCAACTTCTTAATTGTGACACTGTGCTACAGTTTTCTAAGATGTTACTACAGACGAAAACGAGGCAAAGGGCACAAGTGATCTCTCTGTATTCTTAGAACTCTGTCCACCTCAGCCTCCCAAAGTGCTAGGATTACAGGTGTGAGACCCACCACACCCAGCCCCATTAATTTTTAATTAACTAGATTCAATAATCTAAAGGGCACCAGAATAAAACAATCATGACTCTTTTAAAAAAAGATATATCTCCATTTATAACTTTCCTGATTTGTTTAATTACTACTTTTTATGGTAGTATAAGAAATCTTAGCTATATTCTGCTTTAATATCTATACTTAATTCCACATATATCTAACATAATATAGAAAATAAATAGCAAGAATATAAATTTAAAATATTTTGAAGCTAATACCAGGAAAAAGACTAAGGTCAAGCCTAGGGAAGTTCACAGAGCACAGATGTACAGGCAGGCTAGCAGGGCTTTGGTGAGCTCACTACTAAGAACCACTCACTTTTCTAAAACTGTTTCTACAAAAAAATCCATCCAGCCACTATTTAAAACACCACATGGCTGAAATTCAAATTTTTAAAACACAACCTATTTTACATTAGTTCCTTTCTCTAATTCACAAATTAGTTTACTTAACACTACAAAGCCCAGAGCCAATAATGAGTACTTCCATTAAAAGAGTAAACTTCCATTTTTAAGTTTAGATATTTTTAAGTTTGGATTGTTAGTTTAGACTGGCTTTTCCAATTGCACGCATTTCAAATTTCAGAATACATTCAATACATTTAGACTACAATTAATATGTCCCAGCCTACTTAGTACTCTCCATCAAAGACATATTTGTTTAATCCGATAACCACCTAATTATGTCTGTTAACCATTTATGTTGTTGTATGAATCAAGTCAATATTAAATTTGTATGTTGCTTATATGCATGCGTAATTATGTAAAGAGACACAGCTCTTATAAGACTTGTTATGATGTACAATTAGCAATGTTACGTGCCTGCTGGAAACAACAGAAGACAATCAATGTGAGAGGGAAAAAAGGGCGAGGTTTGTGGTTGAGAAATAACCTAGGTTAACATGACCATATGTGCTTTTAAATGGATCGAAAATATTTTTAAAAGTTTATTGAGATACTTAATCTAGCAATGTATCAATTTTAAATGACTATAATAGGAGGAAAAGACCATTAAATTGAGGATGGTGGTTTAAGTCATGTTTCTGTTTTAAAACAAGATGTTGAGGGCTTAGGAACTGACCTTGCTGGGCCTAAGTTTCCTTACTTATGAAATGAAAGTGTACAAGAGTTGATCTCCAAGTTCTATTCCAACTCCAAAAGGTGTAATGAAAGGCTTTTGTTAAAAGCAAATAGGGGTCACAGAACACCAGTTGGGAAGACCTAGTTCTTGCCATTGAGAACCTGTCAAGCCACTTTTCACCATATTTTATATTTATTTAAATTGTACAATGTATTTATGGTTCATGTAATAATTAAAACAGAATGAAGCTGGGCACAATGTTCACGCCTGTAGTCTCAGCTACTCGGGAGGCTGAGGTGGGGGGGATCACTTGAGCACACCAGTTCAAGGAAAGCCTGAGCTACAGAGCCCCCATTATTTAAAAAAATAAAACAAAACAAAAACAGCTAGGCACTGTGGCTCATGCCTGTAATCCCAGCACTTTGGGGGGTCAAGGTGGGAGGATCGCTTAAGGTCAGTAGTTTGAAACCAGCCTTGGCCAATATGGTAAAACCCCATCTCTACTAAAAATACAAAAATTAGCCAGGTGTAGCAGCACATGCCTGTAATCCCAGATACTCGGGAGGGTTAGGCAGGAGAATCACTTGAACCCGGGAGGCAGCGGTTGCAGTGAGCTGAAATCACGCTACTGCACTCCGGCTTCGGTGATGGAGCAAGACTCCATCTAAAAAAAAAAAAAAAAGCCAACATGCTGGGTGTGGTGGCTTGTGCCTATAATCCCATCACTTTGGGAGGCCAAGGTGGGAGGATTGATTGAGCCCACGAGTTTAAGACCAGCCTAGGAAACAAAGTGAGACCCTATTCTTATAAAAGCTAGCTGGATGTGGTGGTCTGTGCCTTTGATCTCAGCTACACAAGAAACTGAGGCAGGAGGATCATCTGAGCCCAAGGGTTGAGTCTGCAGTGAGCCATATTTGCATCACTGCACTCCAGCCTGAATGACTGTGAGATCCTGTCTCAAAACAACAAAAAAGAATGTCTCAGGCCACAAATTTAAATAATTTAGCACAGAATTGCCAGTGCAAAACAAGATAAATTGACTGCAGAATTACTGATGTGCAACTAGTTCATTACAGACACTGACCTAACAGCCATGATTAAATCTATTTGTTTTTTTTGTTTTTCTTGTGAAAGAATTACTCAGCAGAGCACAGTGTTAAAGCACACAATCTCTGGAGCCAAACTGCCTGGATTTGAATTCCAGCTCCAACACCAATTAGCTGAGCAATCTTAGACCAACTATTAATGAGTGCTTAGTGTCATCTGTAAAAGAGGAAGGATAATAAAATCTACCTCATAGGGTTGCTAAGAGGAATAAATCAGTGAATATTTGTAGAACATTCAGAAAAGTACCTGACAGACTAAGTATGATCCAAGGTTTTGTTAAACAAATTCAGCAGGCACTCCATACATGTGGATTCCACATTATGGATTCAACCAACCACAGATCAAAAATATTTTGAGAAAAAATAATGGATCTGTAGTGAACATATACAGACTTTTTTGGGTCATGATTCCCTAAACATTATAGCATATCTATTTACATAGCATTTATATCATATTAGATATTATAATTAATCTAGAGATGATTCAAATATACAAGAGGATGTGCATAGGTTATATGCAAATACCATGCCCATTTTATATCAAAGACTTGGGCATCCAGGTTTTGGTATCCTCAGAAGTCCTGGAACCAATCCCCCACAAATACTGAGGGACCAATATATAAACTCCTCAAGTGCTACCTTGTAACACTTTCTGCTACGAGGAACAGAAAAAAATACTTAACAAATATAAATCAAATTCTAAAACTTAGGATTTCATTTAGCTGAAGATATTTTGAGAAGTTACCCGTAATAAAATAGTGCTTCAATCGCTGTTAAAGAAAAAGAACATGACCACTGAACAAACTGTTATCACTAAAAAAATTAAACACAAATAATTCTTTATTAATACTGAATTTCCTGTGTGAAATGCTTATTTAGAAAGGACCACCACCTTTCAGGAACTTGAAATTACTTTACAAACTTTAACGTGTGAATGAGAACATAGATTTATAATATATCTGTAAAGAGCAGAGTATATTTTACAGAAACCAGCTCAATATTTTCCATTTTGTGAATTTCATACAGCTCAAGCAATTTTCAAAACTATTCTCAACTGAGAAGGAATTCTCTCAAAATTGTCAGAACCTGGGGGCATATGAAGGATCTTTCAGAGTAGACACTACCCAGCCTGTCAGTGATCTTTGGAACCTGGTATGACAGGCCAGCACTGGCCAGAACACAGGCAAAGATCTGTGCAGGCCAAACAGTTCTCACAGTGCCAGAGAGTCTGTGTTTTTGTACAACCAAATAAAGATACAACAAACATCCCAGATATGCAGTTCTGTCGTGCTTTTTTTTTTTGAGGCGGAGTCTCAATCTGTCTCCTACGCTGGACTGCAGTGGTGTAATCTCAGCTCACTGCAGCCTCTGCCTCCCGGGTTCAAGCAATTCTCTTCCTCGGCCCCTCAAGTAACTGAGATTATAGGTATCAGCCACCATGTTCAGCTAATTTTTCTATTTTGAGTAGAGACAGGGTGTCACTATATTGGCCATGCTGGTCTTGAACTTCTGACCTCATTAACCACCTGCCTCAGCCTCCCAAGTGCTAGGATTACAGGTGTGAGCCGCCACGCCGGGCCCAAAGTTTCTCAATCACTCTTGCAAGGCCACATCTAAGCTATTTTTAATTATAGGTAATTTGTTTAGATCCCAGTGAAAGAATTTTCAAATATTCTAAATCTAATAAAATACAAAATCTCATCAGAAATCCTAAAAGACTATATATGTGTATGTCAAACTACAATATAACCATGATTAAAAAAAAAAAATCTTTTTAGTGTAGTTAATACACACCACATGCAATAGTTTTCTGCTAATTGAAACTGTGTCAAAAGTACCATGGAGCCTGGGAATAAGAAAATGGACCCTTAACCTTACACCTCATCCCTCAACACCGTTCAAGTGTAAGCAGTGCTTAGACAACCAGCTCCTAGTCCTTAGATGACCCTTTAAGACTAGCCAATGATCATTTTTTTGCCCAAATATCTTCATCTTTGCTGGAGGGTATACCACTCATAGAAATTTTCAATTTTATTTGCCGTAGATGTTAAACAACAAATATCAGGTACATATAACACACACACACACACACACACACACACACACACACACACACACACACACACACACACACACACACGGACACACAACTGGTTTTTAAAAAAACACACCCACAACAAAGTTTTTACTCTTTTGACCTCACACTCAACACTGCTAGCATACATCAGTTTCTTCCAACATATCAAAACAAAATCCCCAAGCCTCTGGCCTTCGAATGCTTCATATATTACCTGGGTTCTACTGGGTCAGTCTTAATACCACACACTGCTCATTCTCGAATAAAAGCCTTGTCTAATCATTCTTTACCTCCAGAGAAAGCTTTCTTCTACTTTTAGAAGCCTAAATTAAACTTTCCTTCCACAAAGCAGCTTTCCCCACTGCCCCAATTCTTTTTGCCTCTTGTACTACTACTTCATTGTTTATAGCACCGTCAGGAACTACTGTTTTTTAATTGCTTCACAGGCTTAGGTAAGTCCTTTCCAATTTAAGGATGGTATCTCATTCACCTTTAAGGAAAGTATGTCATTTACCTGTCATTGTAACTTTGAATCAGAGATCTAAATTTCCTCAGACTGGGGATCTACATTTCCTTATGCATTAGAATGACACACTCACTCAAAGAAAGCCCTAACTGGATAGTATTTAAATTATTTAACATAAATGGTTGGAAATTTAGTTGTAACAGGAAAAGGCTTCCTTCTCACCTATCCATCATAAACAAGAATTTAAACCTATTAAATAATTTATAAAATACAAGAATTTGAGCCCAGGCGTGGCCCCTACACATACACCCCCTTATCGTATTCCATAACAGTTCATCATTTTACTATTTTAGATCTTGTTTCCTCTAAATGCAGAATAAATACTTGCCACCTTCAGGACATTATCCATGAAAGAGATAATAGTATACATTAAGTTAATGAATAATAAATTAATACTAAGTTTCAAGTATTTTTAAGCCCTGGACAAACAATATTATTCAGTATTTAGTTACACATACTTTCTGGTTTTCAATACTAAACTAGCAATCCTGAGCTTCCTCTTTACTGCTCTTGGGGTAATGTATATGTTTAACAAAAACTTTTTAAAAGAGATGACATGAGCTCCAAAAAATATAATCAGAAAGGTAATCTGCTAGGGGAAGAATCACATAATTCAGTATTTCTTAAATATGCCTGATCACAAGAAAGTCCAGGAAGTCTGTTAAGAGACTACTGGGGCTCCCTCCCAGAAATTCTGATTCAGTTAATCTGGAAATGAGGCTTAGGAGTCTGAATTTTTAATAAGCAACACAGACAAATTTCCTGATCAAGCACATTTGGGAAACACTGATATAATACAGGACTAAATCCACAGGAAGGTTTTCTAGTTTTTAAAGAACACACAAATAACATTGACTTGTACCTACTCCCACTGAGATGAGATTATGGCCCTTGAAAGCTCCTATTGCCAAGTGCCACTGAAGACTGTTGGGAAGATTTTTTTGCCTTGGAGCAGAGGCCTTTGAGTCAGGCCCTGAGTGAATCTCACACAGGCAGAGAAGAATTAGACCCCTTTGTATAAGAAACAGATTTGCAATTAGATTTTATAAGGTACTTCTGCAGTTATTCAGGAGGAAATAACTAAATTGTGTGTATACTAATGATAGCATGAGCTTTCACTATTATTTACTGCAAATAATGTAATAACACCCGGAAATTTCTGAGAAGCTAAAAGCCGGATTTTTGTCGTTTTGTTTTGTTTTAGAAGAGCAGAATATATGAAAAGCAGATCCACAAACCATCAGTGATTAATTAATGTTTCCTACTTATAAAGAGTTGTAAAGCAAAGCAATTCGCATCTGTATTTTTATGTTGCATTTTATTGAAATGTAGATTCTGGGCCGGGTGCAGTAGCTCACGCCTGTAATCCCAGCACTTTGAGAGGCCCAGGCAGGCGGATCACCTGAGGTGGGGAGTTTAAGACCAGCATGACCAATGCGGAGAAACCTCATCTCTACTAAAAATACAAAATTAGCCAGGCATGGTGGCACATGCCTGTAACCCCAGCTACTTGGGAGGCTGAGGCAGGAGAATCCGTTGAAGCCAGGAGGCGGAGGTTGAGGTGAGCCGAGATTTCGCCATTGCAGTCCAGCCTGGGTACCAAGAGGGAAACTCCATTGGAAGGAAGAAAGGAAGGGAGGGAGGGAAGGAAGAAAGGAA
>CAUYQU010023594.1:0-15848 GCA_963574635.1 Cheracebus regulus | reverse complement strand
AAGTTTTCATGTTACCCTAAAATCCAGGAAATTGAATCATTAAAAGGAGCAGTGGAGAGCCAAGGGAGGTAGTCAAGGGCACAGCCAGCCCCAGATGCAGGCAAGAAGGTGGTGACTTTGTAGGGAGCTTTGAAATCGTCATCTACTGATGGAAATTTGGTTTGCTTTCTATAACCAGCATACACAGGTGTATTAGTCTGTTCTCACTCTTCCAGTACCAACTTACCATATTAGGCTGTTATTATGCTGCTGATAAAAGACATACCAAAGACTGAGTCATTTATAAAGAAAAAGAGGTTTAATTGACTCATAGTTCCACATGGCTGAGGAAGCCTCACAATCCTGGAAGAAAGCCAAAGGCATGTCTTACATGGCAGCAGACAAGGGAGAAGAGTCAAGCAAAATGGGTTTCCCCTTGTAAACTCATCAGATCTCAGGAGATTTCTTCACTACCACCATAACAGTATGGGGGAACCAACCCGATGATTCAATTATCTCCCACTTGAGTCCCTCCCACAACATGTGGGAATTATGGGAGGTATAATTCAAGATGAGATTTGGGTGGGGACACAGCCAGACCACATCAACAGGCAATTCTAAAGACTGTCAGGGAATAAACTCCAAACCACCTGGCTGACTGCTCCCTCTACCATACTCCTGTGTACCGCTTGGCAGGCCACAGAATATTAGAGCCACGAAATTACTAAAGGAAAGCTAAACTTACACACACATGCTGGTAGAGTAATCAGCATAACTAGAACATCACACTAATGATTTGTGGATGCAGATCCACTCCTGCAATCAATCCAGTGCCAACCACAGAAGAACTGATGTAGTCAGGATCAATGTGCCCATATGAGCACATACAAACCCATTTTGGTAAGGTAGATCCCATCTATCTTCTGGTGAAATCTGATTTTAAAATGTGTGAAAAAAATTGAAACTGTCCTTAGGGATATCATCTAATACATACTAGATGTAATGATGGCAAACTATACTTCTTGATAAATGCTAAGCAAAGAAAGATTCACAGAAACCAGGAGGCAAAGGAAATTTTTTTCTATGTTATAAATCCCCTAAACTAAATAAGGTCCTAAAATATTTTAACTTTTAGAAAAAAATAAAAAGAATTAAAGAGCCTAAAATGGCTTGGATAATAGTTGCCATCTACATGGAATCATACCAATGGAAGCAGCTATAAGAATTAAGCATTTGACAATTATCATAAGAAAGTTGCGTATGAGTAAAAACATCAGATCTAAAAAGACTGGACATATTTCAGACATTCAAACTCAGTGTCTGCTTCATGTGAGAGGAGATTAACATTGATAGATACATTCACCAAACAGTCACATCAACAAAAATGCACCTGTTTCTCTTTTCCACTTAAAAAAATAGCGTGAATAAAATCTATGCCTATGTTCCGAGTTCTGAATGATCAGAATTTCCCAGTTGGCATTGAAGATTGCTTATTTATCAAGAATCTGGTTAAAATTCATCATAATGTGTGTGCTGAGGATAAGAAAGTTTTCCTGAGTCTCTCATAACTACAAATACAATAGGCCCAAAGAAATGGCAATTAAAGTAAATGAGTGTTTGTTCCCATTAGCACGTAAAGAATTCAAATCAAACATAGACACATGCAGAATTTAGCACTCCATGACATCTCCTTGTCACCTGGTTAATCCATAAGCACGAAGTATTCAGAGATTAAAGCCAGTGCCAGGCAGGCTGGCCCCTTAGGATCAGCCTGGTAATTACACCAGAGAGCACTGTCTGTTTTACATACTGTGAGATATATGTGTCAATGAAACATTAACTGTATTTATTCCTACTACTCTGAAATATTTAGTATCTAAGCAAAGCAGATGAGATCCATGTGTAAGTATAAATATATGTACACAGTACACATAATATGTTGGTGTCTGTTGCTTGCATATTTTAGAATGTTGAAAACCATATTCCTCCTCTCTAAAGAATGAGACCACAATAAACAAGTGGTGGACATTCTCAAAGACCCATACCAGACCCAGATTGCACACACCATGTTAAAATTCTGAAAAGAAAACCACTGTGTACAATTATCCCATGTTAAGGAAGGGTGCTGAAAATATCATATTTCAAAGAGAGATACTGAAAAGACTGGTTTATTGCATAAGCCCTAAATATTGCACAAGAAAAGATTGAGAAGTAATTTTAGAAGCAATTTTCAACATCTAAATCTCTCTATCCAAAATCTATTATTTCAAGAAATGCTGATTTTGAAGACATGGTCCTTTCTTGTCTTTCACAACAAAATGACCTTCAGCAAGTGTATTTTTCTTGTAGTTCACAAACACAGGGCAAATTCTCAAGACAAAGTAAAAAAGAATGTACAGTAATCTGGACAGATAGTTAGTATACCACCATAGGAGAATAAACACCAATGAGTTTTCAGCAAAAACACGGAGCATGGTATAGTATTCACAGAAGTACTTTTAATCTTGTCTCTGAGATATGTTTTGACATATATCTCCCCAATTTCATGTTTATAGAAGGGTCTCATAGCTCTGTATCTATGGATATAATATTGATCAATTCGTAGATGTGCTTTTGAAAAACAGTGAAATATAAGTTTGCAATCTCAGCCTCCAATTTATTTCTGTAACTGGCCAACCTATTAAATTATCTTCTTTTTCAGGCTAATTATAAATGTAATTCTTTAATTAACATGTAGATTATCATCTGGTGTACCAGACACCACAACTTCCATATTTTTATAGACTTTCTGTAAATTTGCAGTTGGTAAATATTTCAGCTGAAGGCTTTCCTCTAGCCTGAAAATGAATCAATGAACCAGCAAACTATACCTGAGCAATAAACTATTCCTGATAAGAGTCCGGTTTTACATTGGCATAGCAGAAAGCAAGTAAAAGCAAAATAGCAAATTTCAGTTCAATTGCTGTTTTCATTCAGTTTCCACAAGTACTATAAAGACCAACCAAAGGTTAGCTTGGACATGAAGCAAAATCATGATACAAGTTTTAGGACTAGGTTTTGAAAAGCTTGGTGTTGAACTTACAAATGTGAGCCTCTGCAAGTTTACAAGGGGTGAAATATAATGGGTGGAAAACATAAAAGTTGCTCAGATAAAGTGAGACGCACAAAGTATCTGTGCTGCAGAAATCTTGTGGTTGTACAAAAACAGCCCACTGAAGCCAAATCAGAACCAGGTTCTGAAGTCCTGTTTCCAGCATGAGCAGTGGCATGACCCCAGGTAACTCACCTGTCACTTCGTCCTCAGTGATGTCATCGATTAGACAGAAATAAAAAGCCATATAATAATAATTTGTAATAACTTATCCACTGTATACAAACTATTTCACTTATTGTTTAAGACAAAGTCTTGCTCTGTCGTCCAGGCTGGAGTGCAGTGGCGTAATCTCGGCTCACTGCAACCTTCCTCTCTAGCTTCAAGTGATTCTTCTGCCTCAGCCTCCTGAGTATCTGGGATTACAGGCATGTGCCACCAGGCCCAGATAATTCTTGTATTTTTAGTAGAGATGGGGTTTCACCATGTTGGCCAGGCTGATGTTGAACTCCTGACCTCAAGGGATCCACCCAACTCAGCCTCCCAAAGTGCTGGGATTACAGGCATGAACCACTGTGCCCAGCCATTATTTTATAATTTATACAAATATATAATAGGGATTAAGTGGAAAGAGATTTGCTTTTGCAATAGATACACACAGTGTTTGAATCCCAGCTCTCTAGCTCTCCTTTTACTAGTCACAGAGATTGCAATTTTTTTCCTCTCTGAAACCTCCACCTTAGAGGACTGTCACAAAGGATTAACCAAAATATAATTTTAATGAAGTACTCAGGAAACAATTACCAGAATATAAGACTATAAATACTTGTTACTTCCTCATTTCTATTTTTGTAAAAATTAATTTCATTCATTTAACACATAAGATTGTGAACAAGACAGAATAAGTTCTTGCACCCATAGAGCTTACACTTGGGAAGAGACTGATAATAAGTAAATGAATAGTTACAAAATGTAATGTCAGCTCCTGATAAAAGCCAAGAATTCTAAGGACAGGCCTGAAGGATCAAGGGGGCTATATCATAAGGTGGTCAGAAATGACCTCTCTGACGAGGGGACACTGAGCCAAGAACTGCATAAAGCTGGGAATGAGCCTGTGGAATCTTCCAGGTAGGAAAGAGCAGCCAACACAAAAGCTCTGTAGTAGGAAATGTCTCAGTCAGCTCCAGGAAGAACCAATGGGCTGGTGGACTGAATAGGAGGAAACGAGGGCAGAGACCTGGCAGGGTAGACCCAGAGGGCCATGTGGGCCTGAGAAGGGCTTTGGAGTTTAGTCCAAGTACTTTGGTAGTCACGGGGAGTTGCAAGCAGAGGGATGACATGGCTCATTTCCACTCTAAAAGCACCACTCAGGCTGCCATGCTAGGAGCATGAGAGGTTGTTCCTGTAGCCAAGCAAAAGATGATGGTGGCTTCTATTATGGTGTTACCTGTGGAAATGCTGGGAAAAGGTCAGAATCCAGATATATTTTCTTTGAAAGTGGAATTGACAGGATTTGCTGATGTGGGATAACAGTAGGAAAAAGAATGATTAGAAAGGTTTAGGTCTGAACAACTGGGTAAATGGTGGTACCATGTACTGAAATGGGGAATACTAGGGGAAGGGCAGTTAGTTAGTGATAGGGGAGGAGAATGTGAAGCCAACTTCAGATGAGTTAGGTTTGTGATGATGTGCTTCCAAAGTGAGATGTCAAGTTGGCAGTTGGATATGTAAATCTAGAATTCAAGAAAAATGCTATGGCTGAAGATAAATATTTAAGGAGTCATCCCTGTGATGAATATATGTAAAGACGTGATACCAACCAAAATCACTAAGGGAATGAATTGGTAACTAAAGACAGGATGATCTAAAAGTGAACTCTGGTGCACACCAACGTTATGAGGTTGGGAAGAGGGGAGGAATTCAATAAAGGCTAATTATAAAGAATGTCTTCTAAGGTAGGAAGAAAATCAGGCGCCAACCAATCTAAACAGATTGCAAAGAGAAAAAAAAATAGTCAAACAGGTAGAACACTACCCAGAAGTTGCATGAAAAGGCAGCCTTGAATATCCATTACATTTGGCAACATGGCGTTCATTGGTGGCCTGGTCAAGGATCATTTCAGTGGAGCTGTGGGAAAGAGATCCAGAATGAATGAGAAGAGAAACAGAGCAGCAGATACAGACAGCTCTTGACTTGTTTTACAAAGGTGAGCAAAGAAATGGTACAGTAGCTGGAGATGATATGGAGTCAAGAAAGGAAGTATCTGGGAGTTTCTGCGGTATTTTGGGCACTTTATTGGGCACTATGGAAAGAAAAGACCAAAACAGACAAAACCCCTGTCTTTACAGAAATAAAATAGGGAGAGAAAATGTATCTATATGTGCGTGCATGCGTGCGCACACGCGCGCACACACACACACACACACATCTGTTGGGGAATGGGTATAAAGAAAATAAAGTAGGGTACAACAGAGAAATAATGAGAGTTGATATTTTAAATGGGCTATACAGAGAAGACCCCTCTGCTAACATAATCTGAATTTGTGAGAGAGAAAATCATAGGCCAGCTAGGAAAAAGTTCCAAGAACAGTATTCTTGATACACTTGAGGGACGGTAAGGGGATATGATCGCGTGTTTACATGCTGATGGGAATAAGCCTGGAAAGATCAAATAAGTAGTGATTTGGGCAAGAGATGGGATAGTTGTATCTCCACCTGGGATCAAAGCATAGGTGGAGGTGGTGGCCTCAGATGGGGGCAAAGGTAAAGTTGCTGGGAGTTTGGCTGATTTAGACATGGGAGGATGTGTAAGTTCTCTTCCAACTGCTTCTGTTTTCTCAGTAAAATCAGCTGAAAATGGGAAGGGGCGAGGGGCTTTGAGGAAGAAGAGACAGAGAAATGGAGGAGATTAGACACATAGACAAGACTTAAACACTGGATGATATCCTTGTAAATGAGAGACTATCTTTAAGCTCTAAAATACCAAGGAAATAAGTGGTATTAACATAGAAAATGGGAGAAGAAGAATGGCTGAGAAGATAAAATGCGTTACTAGCATGTGAACAAGTTGGACATGCTGAGTCAAGTCTTCTAAAAATGTTGGCAATAAGGCCCCACAAAGTACTTAGCGACCCCTCCGAGGGACCCAGTAGATAAGTGATCATGATAGTGTCTGTATGTAATACAGGTCTAAGACAAAAAAGATCAAGATGCCATCGCAGTGCACTGAAGGCAAGAGCCACGCTGGGAGTGGTGCAATGATCTTTCGGCTGTGCGGGTCTCTCCAGCTGTTAAATGTAACAAAGTCCTATAGAGCTATTCTCAATCTGCCATTCAATTTCCCTTCACTCGGATTAGTCCATCCTATTAGCTGAGGCATATTAGGAAAGACCCTTCTAGTCGCCTAAAAAATGCATTTCTACAGGGTCGAGGTGTAAATTACTCTGTAAATCGTAGGATTTCCTCACTGGGACCACGTTTCGCAACGCTCATCACATTGCTTGCTTTTGGCTCTCTCTTAGACTGCACCCTACAGGGACGAGGCTCGTGTCTTCTTCTTGCTGTACCTGTGCCTATCATCATCCCTGGAATACAACAGTTGGTCAAAGAATGTTTGGTGATTGAATGAGCAAGTAAAAAGAACCAAATTTAAAATTAAACCAATAAAACTCTAGCCAAAGCACAAAAACAAAGGAAGCAACTAACAAAATTTCTTAGGGTTTGATATTGGAGGCCAACACTAGAGTGAAAAGAACTCTGAAGTAGGAGTCAAAACACTTGAGTTAAAAATAGCAAATCTCTCACTTTCTAGCCGGCCAACCTTGAAATAATGCGCTTTGATGAGATTCAATGATCTCGTTCATTAATAAAAAATCTACACTTACTCCTTAGCCATATCACATAATTACTATAAAAATGAAATTACGTAAAACATATGAAAGCCCTTTGTAAACCATGAAGTACCATGAAATAGTTACTGATACTAACATCCACATCCCAGCTACTTGGAGTAGCACCAGAGGTCATGAACAAGGTCATATGCAATTTTAGCAGCGTCAGAAACAATACTGGTGAGAGCGGATCCCCCGAGAGGACCCTGCACTGGGTCAGTATGACCCATGGAAGGCAGTCAGCAGGGTTAAGCAAGACAAATCTTGAAGGAAAAGGTAAAACGGCATTTACTATGAGTAATACAAAAACTACATTTGGTATGGACCAAGAGATTTCCAAAACTTTTGCCGAAAAATTTCCAGAACCTTCCAAAAGTTCTTATCAAGATTTCATCTAGATGAAAACTAGTTATTTAAACCCGACTGGTGTCTGATATCCAAATATGCTCAATCTAAAGACTTAAAAAATTGTCTAAGAGTACATTCATTCAATATCTAGTCATCTATGTCTTTCAAAAATCCAAACCAGATTTTTTTTTAAATCTCTCAGTATTAAGGTACTGTCACAACTCTATTTTCCTAAGTCCCTTCATCATAAAAGTTGGGTTCCTTCCTTCATTGTTTTACATGCCTCAATACGGCTTATACCAAGTTATATTAAAACATCCTTTTCTAAGAAGGAAACAATGTGAAATCTACATTACCAGCAAAAACTAAATTTCATATGAATAAAGAAAGACATTTCCAGCCTGGGAATCTCTAGGTGATGACTGATGAGGGGAAATAAAAACCAAGAAAATATCCCCACAGTTCATGTTGAAGATACTTAGCAAAGCATGACTTGTCAAACAGCAACTAATGCACACCCGAAGCAGTATTTCTCCTTTGAAACCAATGGATTTTTTTTTTCAAATGATGTGTCATCTTTATATCACTTCTACTTAGATTCTGTGAAAACCTGTAAGCATCCTATTTTGTAGTTGATGGAAACTCTGGATCTCTGTTCCCCCTCTCCCTATTGTCAATTACACTGTAACTTTTCAGTTTTAAGACCCACCTAAGATATCCTGGACTCTACTTTCTTCCAGCACAACCAGAAGCAGATCTCCCACTCAAAACAATGGCTTTTCTCTTTCTTTCATTGACACAAGGTTCTATTTCACCTTTCTCCTGGTTCCTCAATACCCCTGGAGTGGTCTTTGTTCTGCAAAACGTTTCTCTTTTGTGTGTCCTTCCCATGGTATGCCCACTCCTGGCTGAGAAACAGTGGCTGGCAAAGGGCAGCCAATTAACCTGTCATCTGAGCACCTTTTCTTCATCAGTCTGCCAAGAGGAAACCTCTTGTGGCAGCTGAGCATAATGAAGCTTTCAACCCACCAGCACCTTTCAGGACCATGACATCTGAGTGGGCTCATTTTTGACTGTTCCCTTCTTCACCCTATAGTTAACGTAACTGCCTCTCTTATTAAAGATTAACCCTGACAGGAATCCTTCCAGAATGAATGAGTGAGAAAGGGAGAGTAGGCACTCTGCGAAAGTCTGTGTAATTTAAAACTGGAGAGCAGAAGGAAATGATGAGAAAAGTGTAGCTGTAGCTAAAAAGCAGTTTTAAAAGAAACAATTATTTTTGCACAAGCTCAAATGCTTCCTCTTCCAGGAAGCTATTTCAAAGTGTCGAGAGCTTTTCCTGCTTCCTTCTTCTCAAGCAATCTTACAGAAAACTTAGGGAAAAAAATCATTGTAGGATTTATAAGGCAGGAGTCATTAAAAGATGTTTTCCTTCAAATTAAAATGAGGAGCAGATGACAGTCATATTTATACCAATGATACTACTAGACAAAATAAAAATTCAAAAAGTTATCTTTCAGTTAATATCAATAGCTACTTGTAAACTAATATATAGGACCACAAGAAATAAGGTTACAACTGAGACAAAAATTTTTGTACATCTTCCACTAAAATTGACAATCAAATGTTTTACGATCTCCATTTCATGAGTGAATTTATACGCTAGTAGTCATTAAGTCATGTAATCCTATAGATGGAATCAAATCATCCAAAAACAAATTTGAAAGGTGAAAATCGTGATGTGGAATCTTATTTCTGAGCAAAATTCCAATCAAATATAATAAAGCAAATGCCACAAAAAATCAGGCCAAAAATGTATGAAAGAAGAGGAAGATTCAATTACTTTTAAAATGAGTAAACGTACCAAGGTTACTTGAGAATTCAAATGTTTTACAAACAAAATTGGCATCCAACAAAGTGAAGAATATAGTATGTCCCTAAAAAAGAATGGCACAAAGCCAGGCGTGGCGGTACCTGCCTGTAGTCCTAACTACTTGGGAACCTGAAGAAGGAAGACTGCTTGAGCCCAGGAGTTCGAGACGACATAGCGAGGCCCCACAAAAGGAAAGGAAAAGGGAAAGGAAGCACGGGCAAACCCCAGGTAATGCAATAATGCTGCTGGCAAAGACAGGACCAAACAACTAAGAAAAGAAAGAAAACAGTCCGGGCGCGATGGCTCACACCTGTAATCCCAGCACTTTGGGAAGCCAAGGCTGACAGATGATCTGAGGTCAGGAGTTCGAGACCAGCCCGGTCAACATGGGGAAATCCCATCTCTACTAACAATACGAAACTCAGCCAGGCATGGTGGCAGGCATCTGTAATCCCAGCTACCTGGGAGGCTGAGGCAGGAGAATTGCTGGAACCTGGAACGCAGAGGTTACAGTGAGCTGAGATTGTGCCACTGCACTCCAGCCTGGTGACAGAGCAAGACTCCATTCCAAAAAAAAAAAAGAAAAAGGGAAAGAAAGAAAAAGTCCGGCCACAGTGGCTCATGCTCAAATCCCAGCACTTTGGGAGGCCAAGGCGGGAGGATCACGAGGTCAGGAGTTTGAGACCAACCTGGTCAACATGGTGAAACCTCGTCTCTACTAAAAATACTAAAAATTAGCCAGGCATGGTGGTGCATGCCTGTAATCACAGCTACTCAGAAGGATGAGGGAAGAGAATTGCTTGAACCCAGGAGGCAGAGGTTGCAGTGAGTGGAGATCGCATCATTGCACTCCAGCCTAGGCAACAGAGCAAGACTCTGTTTTGAGGAAGAGAAAAAAAAAAAAAGAAAACAGATCAAAACATGTAGGCATAAAGTGACTTCAGTTTAAAGTTGCTTCTAGAATTAAAGAAGACGTTGAGCAATTGTAGATAGAAGACATTTTCTAAATCAAAATCGGCCTATAAAATCTCTCTAATCAACACGGCCCTTCCCAGCATATCGTTGTGGGGTCTTTCCTTCTGCCTGCATATGCAGCTGACGACTTCGTAATTAAATTAACAGTGAGGAGGACTTGTTTTTGACAGCCCTAACCTCCCTCTCTTTACATGCTTTAACAGAAATAAGCATTTCCCTACATGTTCTAACCCTACGTTCTTACTGTTCTGGGCCCTTGACAAACATGGACTTACAGCTGAATTTATTTCCACATTAACAGCTGCAGGTTTCCCTTTAGAAGCCTACTTAGAAATGGTCTTACGCCATTGTTCAATGTAAGCCATGCCACGCCCAAGCTCCAAAGAGAGGCATTCAAACAGGGGCTTCCAAAGAGGCTGATCATAGTACAAATACAAGCTATCGACGACCCCCACAAAGACAGTTTCCCTCTGTCACACAGGCTGGAGTCCAGTGGCACAATCATAGTTCACTGGAGTCTCAAACTCCTGGGCCAGGGGATCCTCCAGCCTCAGCCTCCCAAGTTGCTGAGACTACAGGCATGCACCACCACACCCAGCTAATGTTAGTATTTTTTTAAAAAATTTTTTAGAGACGGGGTCTCACTATATTGCCCAGGCTGGTCTGGAACTCCTGGCCTCAGGTCAAGTTATCTTTAACAAGTGCTGATAAAACATAAAAACAGTGAGTGATTACACCTTAGTTTTAACATAAGACAATGAATTTTATGAAACAAATATACTTTAAGAGCTTTGTTACAAAGGGCTTTGACAACGGGAGCCTCCATTGGGACTAGTAAAATTAAAGTGGGTACGTTGTCTGGGGTAAATACCCAAGGCTCATCATCTGGCGCCAAGAAAATTCAGGACACAGATATACAGGAGGAGTTTAGGAGTCGAGATTTAATAGGCAAAAGAAAGAGAAAGAAAGAGAAATGAAAACAGCTCCCTCTCTAGCTATTGCTAGACGGGCTTCAGAGAGGAAAAGGCCAGCTGGGGTGCATGCGCTGATTTTACAGGCAGGCTTGAGGAGGTGGTATCTGATTTACGTGGGGGCCACACATTGGTTCCATCAGGCGTGACGTTTACACAGCCTGCAGAGAAGGCTGGCCATCCCATCCAAGCTTATTATGCAAATAGACTCTCCACTCTGCAGATACCATCTTCTCTGCTCCTTACTGTACACATGACCGATAAAGAGACGGGAAGACAGAGCCGCCGTTTTGAACACGCCATTTTGGGGCTGCTTTACATTAAAAGGAAAATCTTGCCGAGGACTCCCCTACTCTATCTGCCTAGGTAATTTCTTCTGAACTTCTATATCAAAATCAGACTGGAAGCAAAGACCCACTGAATGTGGAAAGATGATTTTTTTTTTCTCAATTTCTAACTACTACCTTGTGTGTGAACATTGATACATGGTTGTAATAACCTAATCTAGGTTAGCCTAACTGACTCCATCTTAGCTACAAACCTGACGAGCAAGCACTCTCGAGCCTCTCCCTCCCTGCCCCAGCCCCTCAGGTGCATTACTGGGTCATGCTGCACTCAAAGCTTTGAACTGTTAAGAGTGGTTCACACTGTTCACAGCACCTGTAACCACTGTAACCATCCTGCTTGGGAAGTGTACCTGCTATTGTGAATACCCTCCTCGGTGACTGATTGCATGGAAAGCTCCCCCTGCTACCCCCCTTAGTGACTGTATGGAAATACACTTAGCAACCAACAGTCCTGGGAGCCTCCTAACCCCTGGTTACCAGCCTCCTCCTACTAACTCGCTTGTTCTGCTTCTGTAAAATTCCGCTCCAGCTAGGCTGCCCCCTCCCCTACCTAAATCAAGGTATAAAGGGAAGTCAAGCCCCCTCCTCAGGGCAGAGAGATTTTGAGCATTAGCTGACTTTCAGTCGCCAGCTGAATAAAGGACTCATAATTTGAACTCAGAGCGTGGCATTTCCTTCTAACTCATTCAGATATCACATGGTGACATTTAAGCAAAAGGAAGAAGCTATCCATCGTTTGGACAGCCCAATGGGCAGTGCCCCTGTTGGTGAGGCACCTTGATGTTCCTCTTCAGAGGGAGCCATCCACTCTCCAGATGGTCAGTTCAAGTGATTTGGGTAAAGGTGATTACACACCACTCACACCTCTGTACCAGTGACCAATACCTCCCATCTTCCTAGGGACGTGATCCAGGAAGGTGCAGGAGACTCGATCCCAGCAATGAACCGGAGGAAGGAGGAGCTCTCTCTGCCTGTCTCACAGCTAGCATAATGTGGGATTGGAGCTGCTGGTGACCAACATGGTATAATGCTATGATAGAGAAATACATAGAGTTTTTTGTTCACAGTGTTGGTGCCTGGCTCATAACTCCCATAGTCTTTTCTTATAATGTTGGGTGTGTTCAGCCCCAGGAGCAGGCCTCAGGAAACAGAATCTCTCTGATCTTCTCCTGCCCTCCTTTCACCTGCCCCAAGGCAAGACTCTAATCTTGCCTAACCTTTCCAATTGTGGCTCCAAAGACCCTCCCCAGATAGGATCCCACCCTATACCCTGGGGAAAGGAAAGGTAACATCAAGAAGCTTCCACTAAAACCCAAGGGTCCAAGCTCCCCTTGGGTTGGGGAGCTCCTGGATAGCTGAACATGTGGAGGCCCCTGGGTGGTGGTGCCCAGGGAGGGAACGGGAGCTCTGCACCCCTTCCCCCATACCTCGCCCTACACAGCTCTTCATCTGTATCCTTCACAGGAGCCTTTACAATAAACTGGTAAATGTAAGTAAGTGTTTTCTTGAGTTCTGTGAGCTGCTCCAGAAAATTAAACCCAAACAGGATTAGAGTCCCCAAGGCAGGACTCTAATCTTACCTAACCTTTCTGATTGTAGCTCCTAAGACCCTTCCCAGATAGGGTCCCACCCTATACCTCGGAGAAAGGAATGGTAACATTAAGCAGCTTCCATTAAAACCCAACAGTCCTGCGTTGGGGAGCTCCTGGATAGCTGAACATGTGGAGGGGATCGGAGCTGTGCACCCCTTCCCTCATACCTTGTTCTACAGAGCTCTTCATCTGTATCCTTTGCAGGAGTCTTTACAATAAACCAGTACAGGTAAATAAGTTTTCCTGAGTTCTGCGAGCCGCTCCAGCAAATTAAACCCAAACGGGGTCGTGGAAACCCCAACTCAAAGCCAGATGGTCAGATGTTCTGGGAGCCTGGACTTGAGATCGGTTTCTAGGGTTACTGGGGGGGTTGTGGGGACTGAGCCCCCAAGCAGTGGGATCTGACACTATCTCTGGGTAGATAGCGTGGAAGTGAACTGGGGGAGGACACTCAGCTAGGGTTCATGCTTGGTGTGTGGGGGATCCCCCCACCACCCAAATTTGGTCACAGAAGTCTTCTGTGTTGATGGCTGTGGTGGTGTGAGCGCAGGGGAAAATCGCAGTTGGAGAGTTATTTTGGAAACACCTGGGGAAAACCTGCCTGCATATGGGGCCAGTGCTGGCCACCAGGAAACAGGGGGCAGCTGTCACGGTGGAGTTTGCCACCCTGGAAAAAGTCATGCTCAAATTGAGCCCTACCCTGGACTTTTCACTCATGTGAATCAGTAACACATCATTTCTTTATTTTGGCTTGCACTAGTTTAAGTTAGGTTTCTGCAAGTACATCCAAAAGAGCTCCAATATAACCAAAGGCTCCTATCATTAGTAACTCAAGTAAATCAACACAGCATTGACATCAGAATTCCAATTCACAGAGCCTTAAACCTAAAACCTTCCATGAAAGGAGGTAATTTTCTATAGGAAATTTCAGAGGAACCTGTGCCAAAGTGACTTTTATGAATATTCATGTTACATATTTTCTCAAGCCCTTACTGCACAGCAACATGTGAAAAATATCTCTGCTATGGATGCACGTCCTGTGCGTTAAACCTTTCCGAGTTGGTAAAAGTGTTCTCTAATTTCTCCTAGGTCACATAAGATTCTATGGCTCAAAAGTATCTACTTCATCCACAAGACTTACAGTTCAGAATTTTTTAAAATCATCTTTCTGCTTTCTACTGTCCTTGCCTTTAGTGATCCTAAAATTGTCCTGGTCTAGGAGCTACGAAGTTCTAGTACTAGCTTTGCCAATAACTTAGGTTTCTCCTCCTGAATACGGCATTTATTTCCCTGAATCTGTTGACTATTTAGTATTGTGAAGAAGGTATACTAAATGATTTCTAAAGTCTCTCCTACTTCTTAAAATTCTCTGAGAATTTTTCGCATTTGATTTTATTGTCCAAAATCTGGCGAAACAAACGAACAAAAACAGTGATTAAAATATGTTTAGGCAAATTGAAATTAAAACCTAGACTTGAAAAAGGCAGCATTCAACAGAGAAAAAACGGACATAAGCAAATCACCAATATGTTGTGAATCTGTCCTCATGAGTAAGCCTTAGAAAAAACTAATCTTTTTTCATTCACCAGTGTATCTAGTATTAATAGGACTTTTCCTCTTTTCCTTTGTTTCTCTGAAGACTTCAAATCCTTAAAACAGTCAAGATGAAAATTATGCCCTTCTATCTATTATCCACCTTTTCAATTATATATTGAGGTAGAACTAGCTTCCCAAGACACAGGTCAAAAGACCCTGCTAATAAAATAGGACGTGGTAGGGAATCCAGCCAAAACCAGCTGACACCAGCCAGAATCAAGATGATGACAGAAGCGACCTCTGGTCGTCCTCACTACTCACTGTACTCAATTATGATGCATCAGCACGCTAAAGGCACTCCCATCAGCACCACGACAGTTTACAAATGCCATGACAATGTCTGGAAGTTATCCTATACGGTCTGAAAAGAGAAGGAACCCACAGTTCTAGAAATTCCTCGCTCCTTTCCTATAAAACTCATGAATAATCCACCCTTTGTTTAGCATATCAAGAAATAAGCATGAAAGTAGCCAACCAGTAGTCCTTAGAGCTGTTCTGCCTATGATGTAGTCACCATTTTATTCCTTCACTTTCTTTATTAATTATTATTATTTTTCGGAGTCTCTGCCGCCAGGCTGAGTGCAGTGGCGGTATCCTGGCTCCCTGCAACCTCCGCCTCAGGGTTTCAAGCCATTCTCTTGCCTCGGCCTCCCAAGTAGCTAGATTACAAGCACGTGCCACCATGCCCGGCTAATTTTTTTTTTTTTTTTTTTTTTGGAGAGAAAGTAGAATAAAAGAGAAGAAAGAGAAAGAGGGAGAGAGAACGAGAATCTTGCTCTATTGCTCAGGATTTCATTTAAATCTGTGAAATGCTTATGCAATTACTAAAAAGTGATTTATTTCCTACTATGTGATCACTTTTAGAATAGGTATGATATAATATTGAAAAAAATATATGTTTTGTGGATATGGGGTGGTAGGTTCTGTAAATATTTATTAAATTTGCTTGTTCCAGGTCTCATTTCAAATCCGGTTGTTTTTTTTGTTTTTGTTTTGTTCTCCATTAGGTTGGTAGATCTAGCTCCATCCCTTTATGTTAAGTCTTTGTGTGTCCTTGCCTATAAGAAAGGTCTGAATACAGCGTACCGATGGGTTTTAACTTTTTATCCAGTTTGTCTAACTGTATGTTTTGATTGGGGCATTTAATCCCTTTAAGTTTAGGCTTAATATTGATATATGTGAATTC
>CAUYQU010023593.1:0-141888 GCA_963574635.1 Cheracebus regulus | reverse complement strand
ACTGCCTTTTGTGATGAGTTGTTGCAAGTCACACATTATTATTACGTCAAGGTGGAGACACATGGTACTAGATCAATGGAAAAGAACAGAGGCCTCAGAAAAAATGCCACACAACTACAACCATTTGATCTTTGACAAACCAGACAAAAACAAGCAATGGGGAAAGGATTCCCTATTTAATAAATCGTATTGGGAAAACTGGCTAGCCATATGCAGAAAACTGAAATTGGATCCCTTCCTTACACCTTATACAAAAATTAACCAGAGATGGATTAAAGGTTTAAACATGAGGCCTAACACCATAAAAACTCTAGAAGAAAATCTAGGCAATAGCATTCAGGACATAGGCATGGGCAAGGACTTCATGACTAAAACACCAAAAGCAATGGCAACAAAAGCTAAAATAGACAAATAGGATTTAATTAAATTTAAGAGCTTCTGCACAGCAAAAGAAACAATCAATAGAGTGAACTGGCAACCAACAGAATGGGAAAAAATTTTTGCAATTTACCCATCTGACAAAGGGCTAATATCCAGAATCTATGGAGAACTTAAACAAATCTACAAGAAACAAACAAGCAAGCCTATCAAAAAGTGGGTGAAGGATATGACCAGACACTTTTCAAAAGAAGATATTTATGCAGCCAACAAACATGAAAAAAAGCTCATCATCATTGATCATTAGAGAAATGCAAATCAAAACCACATTGAGATACCACCTCACACGAGTTAGACTGGCGATCATTAAAAAATCAGGAGACAACAGATGCTGGAGAGGGTGTGGAGAAACAGGAACGCTTTTACACTGTTGGTGGGAGTGTGAATTAATTCAACCATTGTGGAAGACAGTGTGGTGATTCCTTAAGGATCTGGACATAGAAATACCATTTTACCCAGCAATCCCATTACTGGGCATATGGCCTAAGGATTATAAATCATTCTATTATAAAGACACATGCACATGTATGTTCACTGCAGCACTGTTCACAATAGCAAAGAGTTGGAACCAACCCAAATGCCCATCAGTGATAGACTGGATAAAGAAAATGTGGCACATATATACCATGGAATATTATGCAGCCATAAAAAAGATGAGTTCCTTTACAGGGACATGGATGAAACTGGAAACTATCATTCTTAGCAAACTGACACAAGAACAGAAAATCAAACACTGCATGTTCTCACTCATAAGTCGGTGTTGAACAATGAGAGCACATGGGCACAGGGAGAGGAACATCACACACCAGGGCCTGTCACGGGGTAGAGGGCTAGGGGAGGGATAGCAGGGGATGGGGACATTGGGGAGGGATGGCATTAGGAGAATTACCTAATGTAGATGATGGGGCGATGGATGCAGCAAACCACCACCATGGTACATGTATACCGATGTAACAAACCTACACTATCTGCACATGTACCCCAGAACTTAAAGTATATATATATTTAGAAAGTATAATTTTGAATTCTCTGGGGCATTGTAGAAAAATCCATACCACAAGCAATCTCATGATAGGCAAAAGCTGAGAGTTGTGCGGAATTTGGCAGTGAATAAACACATGGTGAGTGTGCTGGCATTGGGTGGGAGGTCTCAGTGTCTTGTCTAATGGAGAGAGTAGAGGTGTGAGTTATCTGAAGTGTAGGGGAAGCTGGTGGATGCTGGTGCCAGAGCCCTGGGGTGCTAGGCTTAGGGTGAAGACAATGCCTCATCCATCATTGTCAGCAACAGGGGCTGAAATCAGATATGGGGAAATCTTGAAGATGATTTAATGAGGAAAGACACAATGGAGTTGCAGGAATGTGTGTAACTTTATATTCTCTGATGTGGTAGATTTTTCTTTTTCTCCAATAGTACTGGTTTCACCTTCCTGGTGTTGGGTACCCTACCTGAAATTTTGCAATAAAACCAACAGAAATATAATGAATTCTGCCAGGCAGATAGGAAGTACTGAGGGGAGGAGAAAGGAAATCTTCTGTAATATACCATAACATTTAAAGTCTTTTTTTCAGGATGTCCCAATATATTGCTTTTCAGCTTTCTTAAAACCTAAAAGAGATTCAGATAGCTTGTAGTCCAGGATTTTCCATGATTGGCACAGTATCAGAGGACTTTAAGGAGCTTTTAAAAATACAGATTCCCAGGTCCCATCCTAGCTGCAGTGAATCGGAGTCTCAAAGGGGCGAAACCCCTGAATCTGCATCTTGAAGACACATCACTGGCAATTCAGCCTCCTATTGGATCAAGAATAAAATCCAAACTGACTGTCCAGACAAAAAGATTTGGCATGATCTGGTCTCTGACCCCGGTTTCAATTCCTCTCCTACCCAACGCCTACTCCTCTTCATATCTCACTCTGTTCTAGCCACATGACATCATTGCTGCTCCTCCAATGCTCAGAGCCTTTGCGCTTTCTCTTCCCTCCACCTGGTATGCTGTTCCTCCAGCTCTTTGCATGGCCAGCTCCTTCTTTCCATTCAAAAATCACCTTTTCAGAGAGGCCCTCCTTGACTCCCTTGCTCTCCTCTCCACCTGTGATGGGAGTCACAGTAGCCTGTGGTGTCTTTCTTCACCGCATTTGTTACTGTTTGAAATGGCCATTTTATGTGTCTGTTTGCCAAACGATTGTCTTCTGGACTAGAATGTAAGCTTTATGAGAGGGACCTCATCTCCTTCCTCAGCCCTGAATCCCCAGAGGTACAGTGCCTGACATCCTGTAGCTTCCTGCTTAGTGAACATTTACTGAATGAACAAATGAATACACAGATGGGTGAACAAATGAATTGTGATTACTGGTCTCATGTGGGAACCACAGGTGGGACCCTAACCCTCCTTACAAATAAAGAAGCAGAGGCTCCGGGGAGGAGGCCCAGTCCGAGGGCACTCAATGCTTCCGCGGAATTAGACTTCAGACTTCAGCCGCAGCCCCCAGCCCTCCACAGCCCCACCCATCTCCCTTCCCTGCCTCCAGCCCTGCGTCTTTGCAGGTCCTTATGAAGAATTCAGTGTTCCATCTTTGCTGAGGAGTACTGGCAGTTACCTCATTTTCCTTCGATATCGCATTAAAAACAATACTTAAAAGAAGGCAAAATCTTTGGGGACAGCTAAAACAGTGGAGTCAAGAGCCGGCACACTCCACTTCACAGAGGGAGGGAGGGAGCCACAAGTGCCGGATTCCTCAAGGCCTCCCGGCTCTGTTCCTGCTAATCAGAGACCTGGAGCTTAGATGCTGTCTCTGTCGTCATGGCAACTGGCAGATTCCAAGGCTTCGTTGAGAATCAGGGCTGAACTTTTCTGCAAAACTCCTCGAGAGGCCTGGCTCCCTAGCTGCTTCTCTGCTTCCCATCAAAGCTTTTGCTCACCGAGCCGATCAGCCAGCTGCTCCCAACAAAGTGCTCGTTTGGCCCAGCACTGGGTGCAGATCCTCGTGCCCCAAGCACTAGATTGAGGTAAACACTGTTTGGGGAATCACAGACCAACAATGGTGGAGTGGGAAGAACCCTAGATCCAGCTCAGCTCTGCAGAGTGGAGAAACCGAGGCACAAGAGGCAAGGGGCCCCGCCCAAGGTTAATAGTGACGCCTATCATCGCTCTGGCTAGTGGAATTGCCACCTTTTGACTCCCAGCCCAGTGCTCTCTCCACATCACTCGATCATAAGAGCAGCTAGTATTTGTCAAGCACCTCCTGCATGCCAGACACTGAGCTAATTAAGCACCTCTCACTCATCTTCTCATTGAAGCTTTCAAAAAAACCCATGAGCCAGCATTGCCATCCCTACTGTGAAGAACAAACTGAGACCCTGAGAGAACATCAGTGGCTGCCCTGCCTGTTTATAAGAATCAACTGAGAACAAAAAGGAGAAGACTCTGCAAAACATTTTTTCTTTGAGATGGAGTCTCACTCTGTTGCCCAGGCTGGAGTGCAGTGGTGCGATCTCAGCTCACGGTAACCTGCGCCTGCCGGGTTCAAGAGATTCTCTTGCCTCGGCTTCCCAAGTAGATGGGATTACAGGCCCCCGCCACCATGCCTGACTAATTTTTGTATTTTTAGTAGAAAATATAAGAAGGCATAAGTGAAGGTACAGGGGTAATCTTGGTAATTTCACTGTAAGATAAGACAGGTCTTACGTGTTTGGAGAGGATCTGTAGCTCAAGGTTTGACCTGAATCTTATATTCCACAAAAAGAAATGGCACTTGATCAGGAGATTGGAGACATCTCTGAATTTATTGCCTCCATTACACAAATAGGGTTCCTTCTGTGTATAGAAGGCCAGTGTCTCCATTGATTCCTGTAGCCCTCTGTGGGGTATGCAGCAGCAGCATGGTGAACCTCCTTCCCTTGCATAGCCAAAGGCACCGAAACCTGGGAGGCAAGAGAACTTGCTTCCATCCAGGGCTCATGCCTCAGGTACTTGTTCTACCCTTACATCCAGAGCTGTGAATGGTCCATCCTCATTTCCATACTTGCCAGACACCCATACTCTACCCGTTTTGATAAAGAATGAAGGCCTAGACTCTCATGCTTAAGAGCTCACCAGAAAACCCAAGACTTATCATGGGGCAGACCTAGTGCAGAGACAAGAGGAAGTTGGCCAATTTGTGCCTTGGCTCCTGGGAGTTCAGTCTGAGCTGTGTTAATAATGTCCTGGCCTGAGGTCTTGGCATTCTAAGTCCTTTTCAAGGTGAATATAGTTCATTAAGGCTGGATGGGAATAATCTGCAGGAGTTGTGACTCTTTGAGCTTTGCCATTGTGGCTGGAAAAAGCAGTAGAGCTTGGGGAAAAACTGGGGATTGCACAGAACTGCTGTGGGAGAAATCATTTGGATACAGGGGCAGCAATGATCATTTTGGTAGAAACTGAATGAAAAACGAAAGGCAGTTTTATGAGGCTGTCATTTCTCTCATTATTTCATTCATTACTCAACAGTTGTTTACTGAACACCTACTTAGTATCAGACTTCAAGGACCCCAAAATAACCAAGATGTTGTTTCTGCCCTGCAGGACTTCTCACCCTGGAAGGGGAGACATATCCCTAAACCAGGAATTAGAATGTGGTATATAATAAGTTTTCTAGTAGAGAGAGGCTTAGGGGGCAGTGGACCCATAGAGAGGGCACCTAACCCAGCCTGGGGAATGTGGGCAGGTGGTCATGGAATACGTTTCTAGTAGATGAATAGAAATTGGTCAGGAAAGTGGAGCAAAAAGTAAGAAGAGCAAGTGCAAAGGTCCAGCACCGAGACACAGCAGTGGGCCTTCATGTGACTGCAGAGGATGCCGTAAGTTAGAACAGACAGTGAAGGTGGAGGGTGGGAGGGAAGACTTGAGTCTAGTAAGGAAGACAGGGGCTGGGTCCTTCAGGGCCATGTAGACAGGTGCTTCTCAAGCCTTCATGTACACTGGTCACCTGGCGATCTGGTCAGACTGCAGATGCTGATTCTTCAGTAGGTCTGGGGAAGGACCTGAGTGTCTGCATTTCTAATCAATTCCCAGGTGAGGCTGCTGCTTCATGAATCACACTCTGAGTAGCCAGGCTGTAGATTCTACAAGGAATTTGAACTTGATTCTGAGGGCTGAGCAACATAGACAAGCACAGCTCCCCACCACTCCCTCTCTGCAGGCAATGAATGATAATGGCTTAGTCCAGTTCTCAGGGCTGAGAGCAAGTGTGCAAGTGTGTGAACGTGTGTGAATGTGTGTGTGTGTGTGTGCACATGCACACTTATGAGTGTGTGGTAAACACTCATGTATTTCAATAATTGCTTGGTTCTCAAGTTCAGGTCAAAGGACAAAAGAACCATATGGAGAAAAATCAGCTCAGCATTTCTTACTCAGCTCAGCCAAGCAGGTCAGGCACCCAACCTGCCTGGGTTTTGAACTCTCATCACAGAACACATCCATCCACTGCCCTCCAATCAATCCCAAATCCACCCAGTCATTTCTCCCACCACAGGCTGGCCTGTCGATTGCCTATTCACTTCGTGAGAGATAAAACTGCTGAGAAGTGGATTGGATTCGATTGTTGAGACTGACGAAAATGCAGGCTGCCCCCAACTGGGGAAGGGACTGCATTCCAAAATGTCGTGGTTTTCCACTTGAGCTGGGTGTGCAAAAGGTAATTAGGTGATGCTGAGAAAGTGCATGTGGCCTGGAGTCCTGCTGACCTGGGTTCAAGTCCTGATTCTGCTAAGTTGTGTCATCATGGGCAAGAATAACATCTCTTCTTCCAGCCCAGGGTCCCTTGGGGATCAGCTGGAATTGCAGACAGAGTTTGGATTTCTCTAGGGAGGGCGGGTTGCTAATTACGTTTTCTTGCCATGGGAGGGCCAGGACAAATGAGTCTCTTTTGGGCATCATCACAGCCGCTATCAGAAGAAAGATGAAACAAGCAAGAGTCTACAGGGAAGTGGGAAGAAGCCCTCAGCTTAAGAGGAAACCCCCAACCCAGGAAAGGAGGAGCCTTGGTACAAGACCTGGGAGAGTGTATGTAAACTGGCCCAAGAGGTGCTTCCAGGGACCATTCACTTATTCTTCATTCAACAAATATTTATTGAGCTCCTATTATGTGCAGGCACTAGGAACAAGATAGAAGAAAAAAAAACCTTGCCTGGTGGAGCTTGCATTGTACTGCAATGCGTGGAAGTAGGAGGACAGCAGAAAATAAACATCATTAAGTAGTAAATAGTAGAAGGTAATGAGTGCTACAGAGTAAAGATACAGAGCAGGATAAGGGAGATGGAATACTACTGGGAGGGGCTTGAAATTTTAAATTGGGTAATCAGAGAAGGCCTCATTGAGAAAGTGACATTTGAGCAAAGACTTGAAAGTGATAGGGAAGCGAGCCTTGAGCTGCCTGGGAGAACATAACAGGCAGAGTGCAGCCAGTGCAAAGGCCCTGAGGTAGGAACATACACGATGCACTGAAGAATAGCAGTATGGCCGGAGCCGAGGGAGCAAGGGGGAGATTAGTAGGAGGCAAAGTCAGAGAGGTAATGAGGGATCAGGTCATAAGAATCTGATGGGCTTTCGCAGGGACTTGGCTCTTTCCTCTAAGTGAGGTGAGAAGCCACTGAAGTCTTCATTGGAGAGATATGTTCTGACTTAGGTTTTAAAGGATTTCTCTGGCATCTTGCCGAGCATATACGGCAAGGGAGCTGGGATAGATGCAGGAAGACCCATGAAGAAATGACTACAATAATCCATATGAGAGAAGACGGTGGCTGGGGTCAATGTTTTTTCTGCAGTAGTGGTGAGAGGTGATCAGATTATGGAATTTTATTGAAGGTAGAATCAACAGAGTTTCTGCATGGATTGGCTATGGAGTATGAAAGAGAGGGGGTCAAGGATGACTCCAAGGTTTTTGGTCTGAGCAACTGGGAGGATCTTGCTCCTAAGCCCTGAGCTGGAACAACTGCAGATGGGGAAGGGTGTTTTGGAAGACTCTTCTAAAAGTTCGTTTTTGAGATGCCAATGAGATTTTGAGATGCCAATTCGACATGTATGTTGAGATGGCAGGTGGGCAATAGGGTACGTGACCCTGGAGTTCAGAGACGAGATCAGAGCTAGGGAAATGTGTTTGAGAGATGTTAGCATTTGGACAGTATTTAAAGCTGGGAGACTGGATCTTCTGGGAGTAAGATGCAACACCTGGCTAGTAAATACCTAGATTAAGGGTGAAAGCTGAGGAGGGAAGTCAGCTCCAGTGGCATTCTACCAGTGGGGTTTTAAATAACAAGATGGCTCAATAGAAGAGCCCCAGCCTGGCAGACTGGCTCTTAAAATATAAAGTGACCGACAGCTCCAAGTCACTTATTTAGACACAGTCATTCATTTATTGTGTGTGCATTTATTCATCCATTTATTCCCCAGCTATTCATTCATGCACTCATCTGCTAAGCATCATCTTATTCCCAAGGAGAGTTGTTTCAAGATGACCCAGACATGAGTCTCTCCCTCAAGTGCACAGTCCAGAGGAGGAGATGCAGCAGGTACATTAGAAACTCTCCCACAGGGGTATGGGGCGGAAGTGACTGAGAAAGGAGACATCCTGAGTGGGGAAAGGCACGTGTACTCAGAGGATGTAAGGCAAACTGCACAGAGGGGACAGAGTTACTAATCTAGGAGGGTTGGGAGAACATAGTGAGTAGACCCATCAGATAGACTCTGCCTGACCACTCACCAGCTGGATGACCTTGGGCAAGTCTCTTCGCCTCCCTGATGAAACCACAAGTTGCAATCACTTCACAAGGCTGCTGCAAGAATGAAATGAGATGATGCATGTCCAGCACTTAGACAGTATCTGGCACATGGTGGTGCTTTGAATATCAGCCACATTTTCCAGGAACAGACAACACTGGTGTGCAGCCTCACATCAACGCTTGCCTTTGGGGACCCACCCACTGTGACTCTGATCGCCTTTCCTCAAACAGCCAAGGCAAGGGATTCTGGGAAGGAGCGGGACAGGAGGTTGAAGTGCCCTTGAGGGTCCCAGGAGATCCTCCTACACTGGGGCCTTGGCTTCCTACCACCAAGCTGAGTGGGTACTTCAGAACCTAGAAATGGTCATTCCCTAGTTCCTACTGAGTTCAGGCTTTTCTCTCCACAGCCCAGGGATAAATTTGTCTCTCCTTCCACTGCAGAGTCACTCACAGGATCCTCTCTTCAGCTAGAACTGCAGACAGGGGGTTTCTGAGAGGCTGGCTCAGTTAGAACTTTGTGTTCCTGCAGATATACGCACACTCATGCTGGAGGCTGAGGCTTGGGAGAAAATTCCTAACAAGCAGAGAGTAAGCCGCTGCTGAAATCTGCAGAGAGGACAGACCAGACAAGCCACAAATCTCTATGGCAGGCTGTGAGCTCCTGAGGTCTGGGCTCGTTAGTTTTAAAATAACATAGCAAGAAGTGAGATAAAGGGCTTCAGTGGGAGCAGCTGTCAGACACCTTGCTTCACACTGTTGGGGCCACCAGAAGGGTCTCCTTGTCTCTCCTTGTGAGTTACAGAAACTGAGATTGCCAGCTTGGTCAGTGGCATTGTTGCCAGATCAGAGTCAGAACTTGCCAGAGCTGGGCCAGCCCTTGTAGGGCAGAGTCCAAGCCTGGAGAAACTGAGGTTCAGTAGGGGGGCACTGGGTGAGTAAGGGGCTGAGAAAGGACCATCGGCTCTGTTCTTGTGCAGCCGCAGTGGATGCTATTGGTCAGATCCTAGATCCTCTTTTCAGATTGGTGGGACTGTTGGCTGCAAATGCCTCAGAGATGCCCCTTCTGGAAGATTTTGCCCACTCCTGTTGGGATATGGGAAGGGAATCTACATTCTGAAGCTCCCCTTAGGATCAGGCTGAGGCTTGAGTCCAGTTGAAACTACATCTTTTCTTAGCATCCTTCCCTGGTCCTATCCTGCTTCTTCACTCCCTTTCTCCTCTCTCAATAAGTCACATGCACCCAGACCCCTATCTCAGGCTTTCTTTCTTGTGAATTCCATCTAAGACATAGACCCAGCCCATGTTTTCCTCGATCAAACTATTAACCCTAAATGCAAAATGATGGTTAAGGATTTAGCTATCATTTGCAGAAGACAGATGAAGTGACTTGCTTGAGATCACAGCTTGAAAACGGCAGAATCAGCTTTTTGGCTCTAGTCTGCCTGATTCCCAAGCTCCCAGGGTCTTCTCCTTATTCACTCTCTGCTCCTTGTCAACAGAAAAGCCAGATTGTATTGTCAGAAGGCAAATAGACCTGGGTTTGAATCTCTGCTTTGCTGCTTTCTGGCTGTGTGACCCACAGGAAGTTCTTTAATATTATCACGACTTAGTTTTCCCATCTGAGAATGGGAAAGGTTAGCAGAGATGTTAATAGTACCTGCTTCATAAGGCAGTTATAAAATGCGTATTTCCTGATGCCTAATAAATGCTCAGTATATGTTGGATGATGGTGATGGTGATGGTGATGATGACAGTGATGACAGTGATAATGTTACTGATGATGATAGCAATGGTGACAATGGTGAGGAGGATGATGGTGATATTGATGATGATGGCAGGATGAATAGTAAGATTGGTCTATATCAACTCCACCAATCTGCACAAAGCTCTCAGAAGACTCCACCTTTGCAGCTCTGGCACCAATCATCAGCAAGCTCTCAAATCCGCCCTTTCCATTCACACTGCTTTAGGCTTATCCCGTAGGCTCCATCCTTTGTCATTATTCTTCTCTGACAAAGGATTCTCCGTGGGAGAGAGGGCGCTCTGGAGAGAGGAGATGTCTGGCTTTATGCAGAAGTGGCCATTTCTCAATGCCAGCCCAGGCATCCAGCTGTTCCCACCTGTAGGAAATGCCTCCTCCACAGTGATTCTGAATAAGGAGTTGATGGGAAATATCTGTCCTTCCATTGGGACTTTTATCTGCCTTTTAAAAGTCAAACCCATTACCTCAGGATTGTGGGTTTATTAGAGAGCTTTATCTTTATTAGGCAGTCAGCTTCATGATTATCTCCTACCAATTTTCGTGGGTTCCCCGTGGTTCCAAGGGGACTTGGGGTGGTGTGGTGGGTTGTGGCACCCACCTGACTAGGTCGTCTTAGCACAGCACCCTCCTGACCACATGGGCAGAGGCTCTGTGCAAAGATAAGTTCTCATGGACTCTCTTTAGATTGCATGGCTTCTCTGTTGACAAGAGGCAGGGACTGAATAAGTAGAAGACCCCAGGAGCTTGGGAATCAGGCAGACTTGAGCTGAAAAGCTGATTTGCCATTTTCAAGCTGTGCTCCTGAGTGAGTCCCTTCATCTCTCTTCTGCAAAACCTGGATAACGATAGCGTCCAGCTCACAGAGATGATGCACGCTAAGTGCTTAACACCATTCCTTGTGCAGAGTAAGCACTTAATCAATGTTAGCTGTCACTGTAATTGTAATTATTCATTGTAAATAGCCTTTGGGACCTAGTCTTCCAACCTCTCTGTCTTTGTTCAAGCTGGTCCCTCTGCCCAGAGTGCCTTCTCTACCCTTGTCTGTCAGGAGAAGCCTCAGCCTCATTCATCCTTCATAGCTCAGCTCAACTATCCCAAACTCCTTTTCTGGCCTCCACTTACTACCCACCCTGCCCTGTGCCCTAAAACAGGAATCAATTTTTTTTTTTTTGAGACAGAGTCTCGCTCTGTCATCCAGGCTGGAGTGCAGTGGTGCAATCTCAGCTCACTGCAACCTCCACCTCCCGGCTTCAAGCAATTCTCTTGCCTCAGCTTCCTTCATAGCTGGGATTACAGGCACGCACCACCACGCCCAGCTAATTTTTGTATTTTTGGTAGAGTCGGGGTTTCACCATGTTGGTCAGGCTAGTCATGAACTCCTGACCTTGTGATTCGCCAGCCTTGGCCTCCCAAAAATGCTGGGATTACAGGCGTGAACCACTGCACCCGGCCTGGGAGTCGATTCTTTACTGCACTGTGTTCTAGCATCTCTTTGTGAATCCCTCCAGGATATCACTGCGTGGCCTTGGGCAAAGTCCTTCGTCTGTTTAAGCCTCAGTTTTCTCATTTTAAAGATGAGGATAATAATACCTTATGTATTGCAGTAGTTGTGGAAAATGCATATTAAACTAAGTACAATGTTTTATTATTATAATTATCATTGCAATTATTATTGAAAGAGTCTCAGTAACTCCAGTATAAGAAATAATTTCTGCTTGGTGAGGAGTCTTGTGGATTATCCTTTCCCAATTATCTTTGAGGGGGCGCATGACTTTTAATTTGCCTAGAATCCTTTGGGGAACCTGAAATCAGGGGACTGACCCTGATGACCTCTGATGAACCTGTCCAATTCCAGGATTTTTGTAAGTTAGATTCTTCTCTGGATGGAAGTCATCCCCATCATTTTATCTCCTTCTGAATCACTGTGGGGCAGCACAGTAGGACCCAGAACTTACCAGTGTGGCCCGTGAGACCTCAAGTTAAGGATGAGAGCCATCATCTCCAAAAACAGCATTTAAGTTCAAAGGCTGATGCACAGGTCTACCAACTTCTCCAACTCACTGTGTCGGAGTAAAGGGATCTCACTTTTATTGAGTACCTAGTATGTACCAAACACCTCATCAGACAATTAAAACCCATTATTTTCCTGTAACCTCAGCACTTTGGGAGGCTGAGGCAGGTAGATCACAAGGTCGGGAGATCGAGACCAGCCTGGCCCGGTGAAACCTTGTCTCTATTAAAAATACAAAAAATTAGCCAGGCACGATGGCTCGCACCTGTAATCCCAGCTACTAGAGAGGCTGAGGCAGAAGAATTGCTTGAACCTGGGAGGCAGAGGTTGCATTGAGCCGAGATCACACCACTGCACTCCAGCCTGAGTGACACAGCAAGACTCCATCTCAAAAACCAAACAAACAAAAAACAAAAAACGGACCATTATTTCATTATTTCATTTAAGTCCCACAGTAAACTCTTGAGGTGGGTATTGTAAGGGTTGTTTTTAGATGAGAAAACAGGCTCCGAGAGGTGCAGTGACTTGCCTGAGGACACACAGTGAGCAAGTGAGGGAGCCCAGCATTCTGAAGGAACTGTGGCTGGGTGTACCTGGTCTCCAGACTGAGCATGGCTCCCCAGTCCAGGCAGTCCTATGTCCACACAGCTTTTGGTGTCATTATGCCTCTTTCCACTGCGGACCATATCTCTGCGTCCCCTATGCTGACTTCTGTTCCATCTTCTCCCTGTTTTCTTTCCTGCCCCCAGTTCCCTGGCTGCTGCCTGCACAGTCTATAGACTGAGACACTCAATCAATCAGCCAGCTTGCTCCGACAGCTAAAAAACACCCCGTCGACCAATTTTCCCTCCAGCGCCTTTCCGGGGACCATGAAACCTCACTAATTTGGAATTTGCAATGATTTCTGACACAGAACTTGCATTTCTCATTCCAATAAAAAAAAATGTCTGAATGAAATGCCATTACAAGGACCCCTGGGAGCTTCTGAGCCAGGCCCGGGCAGGCTAAAGGCCCTGTTTCCACCCCTTTCTTCCTTGTTCCTTCTCCTGGCTTCTTTCGCCTGTATCCATCTCTATGGTTGGATTTTATGACCGACAGCACCATTGTCCATGCTGTTATTACCAGTAGTAACAGAGGATCTTCATGGAGCATCAGCTATGTGCTTGGTACTGTTCTAAGTGCTTTGCGTATGTCCCATCTTGCCATTCTCATCACAATTATTAGAGGCTGGTACAATTATCAATCTTGTTTACCAATGAGGAAACTGAGGTCATCGGAGAGCCCACTAAAATGAAGTAGAGGTGGAATTTGAACCCAGGCAATCTGATTCCAGAGTCCATGGTTTTAACCCTTTCACCACAGTACACCTCTTGGGCTGGGCACCGCGGGAGCCATGTGTAGATCCTCCAGCCCCAGCACTGCCTCCCACCATGGGCCTCTGAGAGCATCACAAAATGGGACAAGAAAGCTTTGTGTCCTTCTACAGCTGTGAGATTGGTGTTCAGAGTCAGGGTTTGAAGCTCAGTGGGAAAGCTACCTCCAGGCTTCAGTCACAGTGGACATTGCTGAGTGGGAGCCTTCAAAAGAAATCAGTAGCAAGGACTTTGAGAAGGATCTTTTCTACGTTCAAAACTCTGGGGGTATTGGTTGACCTTAGGGATCAACCATTTAGCCAAAGTTCTGGCTTCTTCCTAAAGCTATGCACCATCCTACTCCCCCTTCCCCGTGAAGAGGGCCTGCTGCATAAGCCCAGATGTACACGATTCCTCTGTGGATGTACACGATGGCATCCTCCTTTTCAGGCAGGGAAACATCAACTACTCTGGTTGCTGTAGGGTATAGTTTGAGTAGAAAAGGCATAGCATTCAGAAAAACTCATGGATATGGCTTGATTCCACCAATTACCTATTTGGCTGGTGGGGTGAAGACAGAGTCTATTTTCCCTGTACAAATAACTCTCAGCTCCTGGTGGTGGGACCTGTGGCTGAGACAAGGGTTGGGGACAGGATGGAGGCAAAGGACTTTAGATGGATCAGACATCTCTCAGCTGCAATGAAACTGCCTCTCTAGGAACTGCATATTCAAGGCCATATTTTTACTTGTACCCAACTAAGAATGTCCAGATGGTATATAGGATGTATCCAGATGTGTGTGTGTGTGTGTATGAAGGAGGTGGAGCCTGGACCCAGATGTTTTCAATATCCAGTTGTGCCTACAGGCAGGTTAGTTACATCTAGGGTGACCATGTAATCTATTGTCCAAACTGGGATGCTTTGGGGAACAAAGAGGGATGTGACAATAAGTGCCCAGGTATGTGTGGCCCTACTGGTCATCTCTCTGCCCTGAAGAGGCTTGAGTATTATTTCTACCTCTCCATGTGAAAGTCCCACAGGCACCTCAAACTTAATGTGACCAAACTTCAACCTGTCACCTCCCTTTCAACCTGTCACCTTTACCTGCTACCTACTCATCCAAGCAGCGGCCTGGCCACCACCCTGCATCCACTTTCTCTCACTTTCTTGCCCATTCTGACTCCAGAGCCTCTCAGCCTCCATCTCCATTGCCGCCTCCTGGTCCAAGCCACCACTGTCTCTCACCCAGACAACGGCAGCAGTGTCCAGAGCAGCCTTTAACTTTCACGCTGACCCTGCCCAGCCTGATGTCCACGCAGGAGACAGAGCTGTCTTTCCAAACTACAGATTGGATCATGTTGTTCTCTTCTGCAGAGTCCCCTGAGGCAGGTCCAAACTTCTCAACATGGCTGTCGTGCATCTTCAGTTTCTGGTCCCAGCTAACTTCTCCAGGTTTGTCATTCTCAGCCGCTTCTCAGTCACCATGCTCAAACCACGTGAAGGCCTTGCAGTGCCCTGAAAAGCCCCTACATCTTGGCCATCTTTGTACTTTCTGCTAGATGCAGCACAGCATGAAATTCCAGGGGGTGGCCTGGAGCCAGACTGCTGGGTTCAAACCCAGGTGCTTCCACTCTGTGAACTTGAGCAATTGACTGCCTTTCTGGGCTTCAGGTCATCATCTGTAAGATGAGGGTAATAATAGTACCTACCCATAGGGTTATTGCAAGGATTAATGGTGAATACATATATATATATATATATATATATATATATATATATATATATATATAAAACTGTTGGAATAGTGCCTAGAATAGTAAGTGATTTGTGTTTGCTAATTTAAAAAATGACATCATTCACCTTGCCTACTTCAACTTGATCATCTCTTGTCCATTTCTCAGATTTCAACTCAGATGTCACCTCTTTCAGGAAGCCTTCCCTGACTGCTAGGTCTGTTGTGTTCCTTCTCTGTGTGCACAATTCCCCTCCATTGCAGTTGTCTGTTTAATCCTCTATTTTCCCCCACGGGACGACGCGAATTTTGAGGCATAGCCCGAGACTTCTGCTTCATTTTATCCTCAGCACCTAAGAAAATGATAGGCCTTCAATGTGTCTTCAGTAAACATCAGTTGAATGAGAGAACAGACCAGAGAAATAGCCCAATCAAGCCAGCAAGGGAGAGGTTAACTGAGGGGGCAGGAAGCAGATGGCAGTGTGTCTCACTAGCAATGTGGCTACACATAGCCTACTGGAGACAATTCCTGAATCCCAATACACTGGCATCTGTAATAGCTATTCCTCCAAGATAGGCAGGTACAGAAGGGCAGATGGGTTTCCCCTGAGGATACTGCGCACAGAAATAGTACACAACTCTAGTCGCAGTATCCTGCTGTGATGTCCAGTCATTTGCCTGCCTTTTCCTCCCACCTTCCAGACGAGGTAGCTTCTCAGCTCCAGGGTGCAGAGGACCAGTAGAATCCCTCTGCTTGGTGTCCAGGAGTTCCTTTCCCCTGCTGTCCTCCCTCTCTTCTCCTCCAAATATTCACTTTCTACAGCAGTCAGACTCTCTGAACTCAGAGGACTGGGTTCAAATTCCAGCTGTGCCACAGACTTGCTACGTGACCTGGGGCAAATAAATGGACCTCTCTGCCTCAGCTCCTGCACCTGTATAATGGGAAGTGTAACAGCACCTACTTTGTAGGGCTGTGGTGAGGATTCAATGAGATGATGCACTTTGTAATGTGCATGGTTTATGACAATAGCTCAGTGATGTTTTTCAAGACGTAAAACATAATGATCCCAAATTCTATATGTTGTCTGTGCCGTTCTGCCCTTCTAATGCCTTCTCCCTACGTCTCTGCGTGGCCAAGTCCTGTTGATCGGATCTCCTCTGTGTATTGAGATGCCCAGCTGCTGTTATCTCCTCTAGCACAAATCCAAGTTCACTGCAGGCACCAAACCATGTCCTGGGCAGCTGTACCGTCAACTCAGCTCTGAGCACAGTGGTTCTGAGTCCCTTTTCCAAAGCATCAGCTGACCAGCAAGTGTCCCTGATCATCTTGGGAATGGGATCATTTCCTTATATGCAGCATTAGAGATAAGAATTCTGGGTAAGTCATTTATTTGTGACATGATCCTAGGATGCTCTGGGAACGAAGCTGGGAAGGAAGCCAGTTACCACTGCAGGGGTCTGGAGCTTAGTATCTCTGGGGAATCCTGGGAACCCGTGTAGGCCATACACCTCAGAGTTGTGCTGCCTAAGCACCGGGGAGCTGGGATATTTATCCACCAGCTCCCATCAGTCATTGGTTGAAGGTTGCTCCAAAGAGACATTAATTCCTGCTTTGTGTATGGCAGAAATCCTGGAAGGCTTCCTGGAAGAGGTGATGCCTATGTTAAAATCTGAAAAACGGACAGGAGGTGATCAAGCCGAAGGAGGCAAGATGAAAATGCTCAATGACCAGAGTACATTCAGGTAAGGAGTCGCAGATCCCACGAGTCAGAAGTCAAGTTGGGGTGCTCAGATATAGTGGAGACTGGGGAGATATGGGCAGGTCAGTGGCAACATTGCCTACTTAGTCTGTGCATAGGCACTGAGTAGGGTCTGAAGAGCCGCAGCACACGGCGGTGCCCCAGTAAAAAGATCAGCTACCTAACTGCCCGGAGCTTTCACAAGGGGGCCCTGAATTCAAGGAAACACCAGCCTTCACTCCCCTTACCAAATCCTCCTCTCCTTCCCCGCTTTCCTTCCTACATTTTTTCTTTCCTTCCTCAGATCTTTCTTGAGCTTCTGCTCTGCCAAGCACTCTTAGGGCATAAAGATCAGGCAGGAGGGTAAAGTCCCCAAGTCCAAACCCTTCTCCCATAAGGCTCAGAGACGGACCTGACCTGCTCCAGGTCACATAGCCAGTGAGTGGCAGAGTGGCCAGCCGACCCCTGCCTCTCTGACATCTTCTGCTTCAGGCTACTCTGAAGGGCTCTTCTGGAAACTCCATCACTGCTCACTCTGCCAGAACAGCTTCCCCTGGCTGGAGGCCCGGGGTGGGGCTGGCTCCGGGATGAGGAGGTCAAATGGGGCTGTTGGGTGCAGGGCTGGCAGCAAGTGAAGCCTTCATCCCATCACAGCGCCCCCGGGGCTGAATCACCAGCTCGGCTGGCTTGGCTTAGCATTCAAATGCATCCTTATGTGCTGCAACAGTCTGAGGGAGAAAATAGGATTCTGCCTTTTGTTGCAATTTAAAAGAAGTGGGGAAAATCACAAGCACATTCTCTTTCTCGCTAGAGAGCAGCCCATTTGAGAAGATCAATCAAATGTTTTCTGCCAAAGCCCCTACAGGTCCACATTTTCCCAAATTACACTGGCTGAAAGGAAGATGGGAAATACTAAGAAAGAAGTGATAAGGCCGGCGTGGCGGTGGCAGGGGCGGGGAGTGGCTTTACATTTAATGGAGGAGGAGGAGGAGAAACAGAGGCGGGACGATGTGGGACTTCTTCCCTTAGTGGAGGGTCTTGGCTCCTGTTCAAAGGAGATGCCGAGTGCTTTAGAGACCCCTGCTGGGACTTCAGGCCACTCTCAGTAACTCCTGCGAATAATGAGGCTGATCCTGGGACCCACAAGCTGAGCCAGGAATGCTACAAACTGGAGAAACAATCTCTCCCTGCAGAACGACCCAGTGGCTGCCAGCCACAGTGTGGCATGCTGATCCGTCATGATCAATTGTAAGCTCTGCCATGGCTTTGCTACTAACGATTATTAAAGACTCAAACTTGAGAATGGTTTCCAATTAAAATAAAGGTATAAATTCATGAATCTTCATCACCTCAGTTAACGGCAGCTCTTCCTAGCTGTTCTGGTGGTAACCTTGGCATCGTCCTTGAGTTCTCTCTCAAACCCCAGTTCTGACCTATCAGCAGATCTAGATGTTAACTTCAAAATACGTTCAGAATCCAATCACTTCTCTCCTGTACGTGGCTAGCGCCCTGGTCCAAGCCCCCATCATCTCGCACCTGTATTATCGCAAAGCTCTCCTAACAGGTCTCCCTGCTTCTTGCCTCCCTACAGCCTGCTCCCCAAAAGGCGGCTGGAGGAATCCTACTAAAATTAAGCTGCATCATGGTGCTGCTCAGTCAAAGCCCTCTGATCACGTCCCCAAAGCCAAAGTGACTACAAGGTTTACACAGTCTGGCCGCTGTTACCACTCTGACCTCACTTCCTACTCCTTTCCCCTTGTTCTCTCCATTCTGGTCCCACAGGCCTCTTTGCTGTTCTCCGATGTACCAATTACATCTCTGCCTCAGGAGCTTTGCACGGGCTGTTCTCCCTGCCTACAACACTCCTTCTCCAAATAGCTACAACTTCCTCCCCAATTTTCTTCAAGTCTTTGCTCAACCTTCTCAGTACTACTTCTTCCCTGACAAGCCTATACAAACGTGATTTAAAATGGTATTCCCAGACCAGGCGCGGTGGTTCATGCCTGTAATCCCAGCACTTTGGGAAGCCAAGGTGGGAAGATCACCTGAAGTCGAGAGATTGAGACAAATCTGACCAACATGGAGAAACTCCATCTCTACTAAAAATACAAAAATTGGCCAGGTGTGGTGGTGCATGCCTGCAATCCTGGCTACTCGGGGGGCTGAGGCAGGAGAATCGCTGGAACGCAGGAGGCGGAGGTGGCGGTGAGCCAAGATTGGGCCATTGCACTATTACCCTGGGCAAGAAGAGTGAAACTCCATAAAAATAAAAAGTCCTCCTTCCCCATTGTACATGTTTCTCCTTTGTACATGTTCTCCTGCTTTATTTCTCTCTATAGTATTTATTACCCTATAATATAATATAATTATTTGCACATTTATGTTGTTTGTTAGATGAGCCCCTTACTGCCACTAGAATCTAAGTTTCATGAGGGTGTTTTGGTCTGTTTCGTTCACAACTGTTTCTCAGATCTTTGAGTAGTGCTGGCTATTCAGTAAAGACTCAATTAATATTTGTGAAATGAATAAGCAAATGGATTCCAAATTCCTTCTATGATAAAGCTCCTTACCTCAGTTGCATTCTGTCATGCTTTCTTGAACAGGAAAGAAATGTATGGATTGGAGCTTATGTGTTCAGAATGTTAACATCATGTGATCTTGGGTTTATGTGTGGAGCTATGTTATGCAGGTAAATATCACCTGTTATAAGTCTGGACTCTTGAAAAAAATATCCAGAATAATAGGACTAATGAATAAGCAGATTTAGGGTACTTCACAGCTCTTCATTGCTGTGTGGCTTTGAAACAGTTGCCTGCTCTCTCTCTGAGAGATAGCTGAAGAATAATGCAATCGTAATTGCTCCCAGAATGACCTCAGTTCCTGACTCTGCCACCCCTAGCTGAGTGATTTTGACTAAGGAACTTAAGCTCAGAAGCTTCTGCTTTTCCGAAGGAAACACGGGAAGAAGGAGCCACGTGGCAGGAGAAATGAAACGCATGAGTGTGAGCTTTGGAATTAACATCAGGACTTCAGTCCAGCCACTTACTATTGCTGAGTTTCTGTTTGATAACCTTAAGTGGTTATAACCTAACACCATTGTTGTGAGGATTAAATGAGTTACCACATAGACAATGGATATGGAAATAATAACAGGTAATTTCACTTATATTCTAGTCATTGTTCTAAGTGCAATATATTTATGTTAATTATAAAATTATACATGATTTGGTGCTCACCACAATGCTATGAAGATAATATTTTTTCTCCTATTTTAAAGATGAGGAAACTGAGACATGGTGTAGTTAAGGAATTCACCCAAGGTCACACAGCAAAGCAAGGTTTCAAAGATGTAAAACCAACCCTTCCTCTTTTCTCCCTAAATAGAACCACCGAGATCCCTGAGATCCTGACATCTCTCATACAAGCTAACAAACTTAGGGGCTAAGACTGACGGACACCCCACATTTTCCAGTTATGGACGTACATCTTTAAGAATCAGAGTTCTTCTGAGGATTTGAGTGGAGAGGGGCGCCAGGTAGCTGAATTCAGGTTGATTAAATCAAGGAGAAAATCAATTAAATTTAAATAAAGAAAAAAGATTGGAAATCAGGCACAATGCCTTCTTAATTACAACACCTAATCACTGGCTGAAAAAAAAAATAACTTCAGAACATTTCATTTCATATATGGCCTTGTGTATCTGAAATGAGAGGCTCCTAATGAAATGCACATTACCCCACTTGACTAGTAATTGACTAGGAAATCCTGACAGTTTCATGGGTGGAAAAGATCAGGCATAATAGCCAGGGCTTTGTAAGGATGTGACAACATGGGATGCTTTGAGGGTTTACTGAGAGGTAGCTGACCCCCAAGCTCCTCTTTCCTTTTCAGTACAGCTCAGAATTCTCCCGACAAAGTGTGCAACCACTGGGCAGGGCTAATATGTGCAATGCGGCAGGCGAACATGATTAAATGGCTTTTCTCTGCACAGTTTAGAGTCATTGCAAACACACGAGGCCGGGGAAGATCGCCGGCAATCAGAGAGCAAATGCCTCAAAAAAATTGCTCGGACAAGTATCCCTGCTATTCAGATCTTGGACTGTAGCCTTCTAATTGGTCTCTCTGTCTCCCATCTCTCCCCTGCCAATCTTTCTTGTCCACAGCAGCTAGGACCATCTTTATAAAGCATACCTCACTGAGTCACTTTCATGATTAAAATCGTTTGGATTACCCTTGAGATTAGAACAGTCCAGACTCCCAACTGTGGCTCAGGAGGCCAGACATGATCTGGTCTCAGCCCCTCATTTCTGCAGTTCTTGCTTCTTCCTTCTGTATCCTTGGTTCCAAGAATACCATCCTGATGGTGCCATCCCAAACCTTTCTTGCTCTCGTGATTTCATGTCTTGGCATATGCAGTTCCCTCCACCTGCAACACCTTTCCCTCCCATCCCTACCTCACTCACACCTGCGTCACATCCTCCCTGACTCCTCCCTCGCCCAGCTGGGCTTCCATCCCCTCTCCTGTGCTTTTGGTCTGTTTTGTCCATAGAATCTAACAACACAGTGTCCAGCCTAGAGTACGTTCTTAAGGATGTGCTTTGTTTTTCACCTTTCAATTTGTTGATACAAGCCTCACTCTGTTGCCCTGGCTGGAGTGCAGTGGTGTGGTCATAACTCACTGCAGCCTCAAACTCCTGGGTTTTAGTGATCCTCCTGCCTCAGCCTCCCAAGTAGCTTCAGGCACATGCCACTACACCTGGCTAATTTTCAAATTTTTAATTTTTTTGTAGAGATGGGGTCTCACTACATTGCCTAGGCTTGTCTCTAACTTCTGGGGTCAAGAAATCCTCCTGCCTTGGCCACCTAAAGTGCTGGGATGACAGGCATAATCCATCATGCCCAGCTTAAAGACTTTGTGGAATGAATGACTGTAGATTTGCTAGTGATACTGGATGACGTATAGCCTCCCCCTTGCAAAATGAGGTATCAGCAACACCATCTCTCTCTCAGGATGCTTTCTTGCCTTTTTGACTATGAATGAATGTGATTAGCCTCACTGTCTCCTTATTCTTCTGGCCCTTTAAGGATATGTGCAGCAGTGACTAGGGCTCCTGGAAATGAACACCGCTGATTTAGTTGTCCAGTCATTCAGGCATCCAGCCTCCATTTATTGTGCACCTGCAATTGCCCAGCGTCAAACTGGGCACCTGAGCTTCAGAAAGCTGACTGAGGTGGTATCTCTGCCCCACAATAACTCATAGCTCATTACACAACTGGTGGGCAAATGGATGCTTATAATGCCGGGACATAAGAGATGAATAGAGTCCCTCAATGATTCCTTTTAGAGGAGGGGGCTGAGGCACAGAGATGCTCTATGGTTTTCCCAAAGTCACAAAGATGATATCCAGTAGACATGGGAATAACATGCCTTCCACCTGCCACCCCTCAAGTTGCTTCTGTTGTCTTTGGGTAGGGGAGGGTATTCAGAACTACCAATAGGCAGATCCAGTGAATAAGACCTCAGATGGATACACTTGGATGCATTTTGGCATTGGTGAGGCTAGGATCTGAGCTAGTGAGAGGCAAAGTGACTCCACGAAGTGAAGGTTTAGAGATCAAGGATCCTATACATTGGGCATCTGGAAAAGGTCTGCTTTATAGTGTTGGGGAGAGAGGAAGTTCCCCTAAAATCAATCTTATTGTCTGTAGATTATGGAAGGTAATTGTTGAACCACTCATTAAATTCATTCATTCTACTATGTGATTGGATTTATGGGATAGCTACTATGTGCCAGACAGGGTACTAAGAGCTCTGTTGACATTTTCTTACTTAATACATGACTGTTGAATTAAAGTTGATTTTAAGATATTATTATAATTATTACCATCTTGCAGATGCAGAACCAGAAGTCAGAAAGGAAAATAACTTGCCTACCTAGTTATAATTAATAATAATGATAATAGTTGACATTTGTGGGTCATTTATTACATGCCTGGCACTGTGCTAAGCTAATATGACAAATTTAATCCTCACAATGAAGTTATGGGGTAGGTGCCATTAATATCCCGCTTAACAGATGAGATGATTTATGTTCAAAAAGATAAAATAACTTGCCCAAGGTCAATAGCTGGCACGTGATGAAGCCAGAATCCTGTGTTAATTCCAAGTCCAGAATTTCTCAGAGTGGCACATGGATCACTTATATCAGAATCACCTAGGATAATGGTGCAAAATGAAAACTGCTGGGTTCACATCGGACCCCAGGATCTGAAGGCAAGGCACAGGAATCTGCATTTATACAAAGTTCCAGGTGATTCTTACACTCTCCAACGTTTGAGAATTTTACTGTCATTGTATAGGTAGAGATCCAGCAGCTTTCAACATAGAAGAAATATCCCATTGACTTTCTCACTAGACTGATTTGGAAAAGCATAATGAAAGGAAGAAAATCAGTGAAACTCTCCCTTGGTCTCAGGAGAACTGCAAGAGATATACAACAAATACAGCAGAGGCATTTTGATGTCAGTACTCCAGCAGATGTGTTTACGCAAGTCAGTTTGATTACAGGTGCTAAAAATACCCCCTTTAAATTTAGGAGCCCAGAACATTTCCCAGTCCTTTGCCAAAAAGCAGTTTAAAAAAATTCTTAATGCATTCCTAACCCCCACCTCCTACAAGTTATTAGTATTGATGCTGGAGCCCCAGTTTGTTATCAAGAATTATAATGGCAAATCATGGAGACATTTTCTCTGATTACTGAGATTCTGTGTGTTTGGCTTCCACCTCCCTGAGAGCAGTTCCTCTGAATCAGCAAAGCACCAGCTGTACTCTTGCACTTCCTTGTGGTTGAATACTAGACCTCAACAACTCCCCAAAATAAATTTTCTATCAAGTGTGACCAGCCCCTACTTCTTTCTCCTGAGATGCTTTTATTACATTTCTTACTTTACAACTTTGATATCATTTTAATCTCTGAGAAGTTCAAAGACTTAATTCACAGATGAGGAAACTGAAGTAGAGAGAGGAGAGTAACTTGCCTGAAGTGACAAAGCCATGTGGGTGTAGGGAGGAGCCCAGGCATCTTGGGTCTGAATGCAGGGTTCTCCTGATGCCAGGGTTTCATCTTCTGGAATTTAGATCCGCACCACCTATTAGCTTACAAGTTTAGGCAAATAACCCTCTCAAAGCTGTTTTTTTTTAATCTGTAAAATGGGTATAAAAATGCTGTCCACTTTGTGATCGGGAGAATTAAATAAGTTAACCCATGAAAAATGCTAAGCACAGTGACTTGTGTATAGTAAACCCTCAGTAAGTGGCAGCTGTCTTGTTATCATTATCATTATCATCATCATTGTCATCATCATTATCCCCATCGTCATCACCATCATTCATTGTCACTATCATCATCACCATCACCACTACCATCACCATCACCACCATCAACATCATCACCATCATCATCACCACCATTACCATCACCATCACCACCATCACCACCATCACCATCACCACCATCATCACCATCACCACCATCAACATCACCACCATCATCATCACCATCACCACCATCAACATCACCACCAGCATCACCATCACCATCACCACCATCAACATCACCACCATCACCATCATCATCATCATCATCATCACCACCATCATCATCACCATCACCACCATCAACATCACCACCATCATCATCATCACCATCACCACCATCAACATCACCACCATCATCACCATCACCATCACCACCATCAACATCACCACCATCATCATCATCACCATCACCACCATCACCACCGTCGTCATCATCACCATCACCACCATCAACATCACCACAATCATCATCACCATCATCACCATTATCAATACCATCATCACCATCAGCATCACTGTCACCACCATCATCATCACTATCACCATCATCATCATCACCACCATCACCACCATCAGCATCACCATCATCATTGTCATTATCATTACCATCATCATCACTACCACCATCACCATCAGCATCACCATCATCACCACCATCATCTCTATCATTACCATCATCATCATCTTCATCATCCAGTACAGATCTCATGATAATGCAATGAATAGTTATTAATATCAGCAAATTATCATTTTTTTACCCTGCTCTTTTTTTTTAATAAGAAGAAACAATGTCTGGCACATTGTGTCAAAAATATTTATTAGATGTTTTGTAAATGAATAAGAAAGATCCAAAATGATGAACCTCATTCAAAGTTTTGAACCAACTAAACATTTATTTTAATGGGAGCTTAGGAATGGTAACCACTGGTTTTTTTATTATCACATGATCCATCAGTCCTTACAGAAGGGACACTTGCCTCTATCACTGCTTATCCATCAGGACTCACTCAAATCCCTGCTCTCTGTGAGTCCTCAATTGCACTGTCTGTGAGCTTCTTCCACATTGCTTAGCCTCATATTCTATTCCATCTCACAGGAATTCATTTTTCTTACCAAGAAAAGTGAGACACAAGAAAGTATTTAATGGCTGGGCGTGGTGGCTCATGCTTGTAATTCCAGCACTTTGGGAGGCTGAGGTGGATGGATCACGAGATCAAGATATGGAGGCCATCCTGGCCAACATGGCGAAATCCTGTCTCTACTAAAAATACAAAAAATTAGCCGGGCGTGATAGCTCATGCCTGTAATCCCAGCTATGGCAGTGGCTGAGACAGGAGAATCGCTTGAACCCAGGAGACAGAGGTTGCAGTAAGTCGAGAATGCGCCATTGCACTCCAGCCTGGGCAACAAGAGTGAAAAACCATCTCAAAAAAAAAAAAAGAAAGAAAGAAAGAAAGAAAGAAAGAAAGAAAGAAAGAAAGAAAGAAAGAAAGAAGGAAAGAAAGAAAGAAAAAGAAAGTGTCTAATATATCATGAGGGCAAGGACTGAAACTTGCCTTGTAGTTAGTGTGTCGTGTGTATGTGATGGGGCGAATTCATTGGCTTATTTGTAGTGTTGTGTAGGACTTTTAAATAATCTCCTAAGCCTCTAGACCAGTGGCTTCTGTAAAAATCATAGGGTGGGGTGGGAGGTGGGTTTAAAAGTGTCATTGTGTAGGCCATCTTTGATTGATGTCATCTCAGATTGATAAAACAGAATCTCTAAGGCAGAGGATAAGGTGCTGGTACTTTTTAAAAGCATCTCCTTCCTCCCAGCAATTTATTCTAATATAGAGCCAGAGGTAATATCTACTCTTGTAGAACATTTAAATACATACATTTAATGTGTGTATGTATTTAAAGACCACCTGACTGGAAGTCCACTGGGTACAGGTCATATATTTATCTTTGCAACTGTAGCCTTACCATAGGGCTTATAAGCTCTTAATAAACATGTATTAAGTTGGGCAATAATCTTTTATACTGACACCATGACTCTCATTAGCACCATCACAAAAATGGGGCTTCTGCTCCATTTAACCTTTCAGAGTCTCAGTTGCTCTGTCTGTACACTGAAAAGAACATTTATTATTTGGAGCTATTTATGGTAAGCATTGAATGAGATAATGTGGGCAAAAGGGCATACGTGGGGACAGAAACATCAGAAATACCCAGTAAATGTGACTTTTTTCACCATTTCTCTTTCCTAAGTCCACTGGCAAGCATTCAGAGTAAGGGAAGATAAGAAACAGTATTAAGCCTAAGCAGGATATTTTCATAATACCTGAAACTGCCATACTCTTGCCATCACCACCACCACCATCAGAAACAGCATTATTAATAATGAACTCAAACTCTGTGCCAGGCTCTTTTAAAAACACTTTACCCATAAATAGAGGCTATGGCCGGGTGCAGTGACTCTTGCCTATATATAATTCTAGCACTTTGGGAGGCCAAGGCAGTTGGATTTCTTGAGTTCAAGAGTTAGAAAACAGCCTGGGCAACATAGCAGGCTCTTGTCTCTACTAGAAATTTAAAAATCAATTAAATCAATTAAAAAATTAATTATGCATAGTGGGTACACCTATGATCCCAGCTTCTCTGTAGGCTGAGGTGGGAGGGTTGCTTGTGTCCAGGATTTCAAGGCTGCAGTGAGCTATGATTGTGTCACTACACTCCAGCCTGAGCAACAGAGTGAGATTTTATCTCAAGAAAGAGAGAGAGGCCAGGCGCGATGGCTCATGCCTGGAATCCCAGCACTTTGGGAAGCTGAGGTGGGTGGATCCCTTGAGGTCAGGAGTTTGAGACCAGCCTGGACAACATGATGAAACCCTGTCTCTATTAAAAATACAAAAATTATCCAGGTGTGGAGGCAGGTGCCTTTAATCCCAGCTACTCAGAAGGCTGAGATAGGAGAATCGCTTGGATCCGGGAGGCAGAGGTTGCAGTGAGCCATGATCCCGCCACTGCACTGCACTCCAGCCTGGCGACAGAGCAAGACTTTGTCTCAGAGACAGAGAGAGAGAGAGAGAGAGAGAGACTCTGAGAAGTTATGTCACTTGCTCAAGGTCACACAGCAAAAAAGTAGTAGGGCCAGGATCAAACCCAGTGTTCTTAACCAGCTGCCTCACTACATTTCCCTGTTTTCTCCCAGACCAGGCAATTCATTTGGCAATCTAGCTCCAGACTCAATTCTTTCCTTGGAGTGTCACATTTTTTTCTTCCTTTTCATGTGTTACATATGCCCCTTGTCTTGCCTGCTCACTCAGATCACCCAATAGTAGTCAAGTTGGGTGTTAGCTGTTGGCCTGATCTCATTTCTCTGTTCCCTTTTGGGGGCAATGATGATTGTGAGCACTTTTGAATTCACCTGAGCTAAATTCAAATTTGAGCTTTGACAGACGCTGTGACCTTTGGACAGACATCTTAAAGGAGCTGAGCTCCCATTATTCCTTCTGTACAGTGGGAGTAGGAATCATGGCCAACTCACAGGACAATGGTGAGAATTCATGCATGTGAAGTGTCTGGAACCTCAGGGAGGCTCAAAAACAAGCTAGTTAGTACTGGTAGCAACAGAAGTTGCTCCTATTTGGAGAAGATAGCCTATCTGCCCAGAGGCTGGCCATTTGCCTGTAACTGGAGCAGACTGGATGGTTGGCTAGGACCTGGTGGTGTCCACGTCTCTGTTCAATTACCTCCATCTGTGGGTAAAACAGCCCCTGCGTAATGGACTGATTAATCTCCTTATCGCACGGAGCACACAGTGTAATTACATCAGAGAATTCAGATCCCCAAGCGCAACATCAATCAATTCAGAGAGCAGCTTCACCCTCCCTTCCCTAACAGCCTGGGGGAAAAAATAGATCTTCTCTCCCTGCCCCATTTGCTCATCCTTCCTCAAATGAGAGATCAGGACTAAGAGTGCCTGGGCAAATGGCTGCCTGGGGAGCCGGTAGGGAAGAAAGGTGAGAGGAAGGGGCTAATTTCAGGTCCACTCCCTGTGAGGTTCTGTGACAGTTGTCACGCCCCCTTCCCCTTGTAAGTCTGGTTTCTACTTGAGTTTGGAGTAAATAAGTAGGGGAAAGGAACCCCATTTCTTAAAATAGCATGGCCAGACAGAAGAGTCATAATGAATATGCACAGTCACCTTTCACTGAATTCTTACTATTATGTCTGCAAAGGCATTATCTCCTTTTGTCCTCATGATAACCCTATGAGGAAGGTAATACTATTACTGGTACCCATTATACAGATGAAGAAACTGAGCCTTGGAGAAGCTGATGACTTCCCAGTTGGTAAGTGGCAGAGGCAATGATCAAATGCTACAGGGCTTTACTCTGAAATATGAACTCGTATTTCTCACCTAAGACTGCCATTCACTCATCAAATAATTCATGAATATGGACTGTGTGCCAGATACTGGCTAGATGCCAGGAAGATAAAGTCCTAAACACACGTAGCTCACCTCAGAGAGTTCAAAGTCTGATGGAGAGGATGTGTGCCAAGACCTTTGTTGAAAAGTAACAAGAGTGACAACAGCATGCGGCATGATGGATCCCACAGCTGCCACACTGTGCAAAAGAAGCCACACATAAGAGACAGGACTCCATTTTTGTGAAGTTCTAAAACAGGCAACAGTCATTAGCTCTGGGGATTAGGGACTGATTAAGGAGAGACCTGAGAGATTTCTCCAGGTGACGAAGTGTCTTACATCTTCATGGAGGACGAGTTCCAGGGGCTTGCATTTGTGTAAACTCATAGTATTGTACTTTACTTTGTTGCATGTTAATTCCTCTAAAATATTGCAAAAATATTAGAAAGCAAACAGAAATTACAATGACAGTGGCTGTTTATTGTGTGTTTCGTATATGCTGAGTCTTTATAAGCATAGACAGATTCAATTCTCACAACCGCATTATTGAGGCTCAGAGAGAGTAAGCAACTTGCCCAAGATCACACAACTACAAAAGGCCAAAGCCAAGATTCCAACACACATCTGCATTTTACACAAAAGTCTGTGCTCCCAACCACTGCTATATCCTGCCTCTCCTTTGTTATTGTTCTCAATCATTCAATGTTTTGTTGTGCTGGGCACTAGGGCTTTGTAACCATATGATTGAAGCCATATGATTGTAACCACATGATTATAAGGGGAAGGGGGCATGACAGCTGTCACAGAACCTTAGAGGGAGTTGACCCAAAAATAGCCCCTTTCTCTCACCTTTCTTCCCTACCTGATCCCCAGGCAGCCATTTGCCCATACCCCAACTTTGAGCTAAAGAAGCTACCAGGCTTGTGAGAGGAAAAACATGTAAGTGATCATATCACAGTGTAATATGGCCTGCCGTGGAGAACCTGAGTCCTGGGGGCGACACACCTAACCCATCCCCCAAGCAGGAGAGGTCTTACCCAAGCATCCAGACTCATCAGCTCACAGCCAGTCCTGGTACCACCCCCAACCCTGTTTTGTTTAATCTCTGAGTCTCAGAGATAGTGGAGTAAAGAGGGGGAAGATCTGGCATCTCTGAAATCAGGCCAGTGGGGACAAGTCCCCGGAATCTCACCAGGAAGTTTCCTGCCATCTGGTTTTTATTCCAGTGTCAGGGAGGCATGACCCCGTCAGACTCGGTGGGGATAGTGGAACGGTTGACTTTGGACCATAAAGTGGGATGAATTGAATAGGAATGAAAGCAGCAGTTTCTCAGTCCATTCTACCTCTTCTGAAGCCGAGAAAATGGTTTCTCCTGCTGGTTTGGGGACCAACTACTTGTATATGACCTAGGACATTTCATGCCACCTTCTTGGTCCTTAGTTTTCCTATTTATAGACTTGGTAGCCATCTAAAATCTCCCCATATAAAACAGATAAAAATAGAGCTCTTTGGCTGGGCCCAGTGGCTCATGCCTAGAATCTCAGCACTTTGGGAGGCCAAGGCAGGCAGATCACAAGGTCAGAAGATCAAGACCATCCTGGCTAACACGGTGAAACCCCATGTCTACTGAAAATACAAAAAATTAGCCGGGCATGGTGGTAAGTGCCTGTAGTCCCAGCTACTCAGGAGGCTGAGGCAGGAGAATCGCTTGAACCCAGGAGGTGGAGGTTGCAGTGAGCTAAGATCATGTCACTGCACTCCAGCCTGGGCAACAGAGTGAGATTCCGTCTCAAAAAATAAAAAAAAAAAAACCATACACACAAAACATAGAGCTCTTCTGTGTGAGGCAGTGGGTGGTAAATTGGAGATCTGGGTACTCAACCTTCTCTTTGCTCCTCAAGACAAAAGCTGAGATAGCTCCACAGAATATAGTTTGGAAACTACTGAAACACGTGAACTCTAAGATGCTCCTACTCTAAAATCTGGGTATCTATAACTTAGAAGGCTGTTGTCTGTCCTGTTCACATCTGAATCCCTCGTGCTTACAACAGTGCTTGGCCCAATAAATAGATGTTGAGTGAACGTATGCTCGAAAGACCCATTCATTTGGTGGACAGGTAGACAGTGGCTAGATTTTTTTTCTCCCTTGTGTGAAGAAGCTTCTGGAAGGAAGGTGGCCATAGACACATTTGCTTATACTGTAGAGTACTTTTCATAACATTTCAAAATAAGGTACTTTATGTACACATTTTAATTTTAAGAAGGATCCAGATTGGAGGCTAGGGACTGCATTCCTCTTCCAAGGCAACCATCGGCTGGATCTGCTTAGCAGTGCCCATCCCCTGCGCATCCCCCACAATTCACAACTCACTTTAGTCCCCACCTGGTTCACTCTACCCATTTATGGTATCTATACGAACCTGGTAGGTGTTTAATTTTGAGATTCCCTGGTTTCAAGGCTAGTTTCTTCTGTTATCCTCCAAAGGTGCTGGAAATGCACAGAGCTAACCATGCCTGGGTCTACACTTGCCATAAGCCATCGCTTAAGTGACAGTAGGTAACCTGGTGGTGGCTTTCTGATTCCACGCACCATCTAACAAATAAGCTGACCTCTATGAAACCGGCCCAGAAAATGAAAAAGTCCATTCTTTTCTCTTACTTTCAGTGGAGAAGGAAGAGGGTGGATTTACATCTCCTTGGCTGGGGGTGCTCCAGGAATTTCTCACACAGGTCAGAACCCACATCCTCTAGTCACTCGTAGGGAGGATGCACTCAGCCACCCACTTTCTCCTTTTGTCTCTGTTCCCAGGTTCTAATATGTTAGCTCGGCCCCAGTCAGATTTAGAGAGTGCCTTCCAGCTGATGTTGTGGACGCCAGCTGGTAGGATTATATTTTAATCATCTAAATCCACGGCCTCCCCGCATGTGTCCACACCCTGTGCTGGTAGAGCTACTTCCGAATCACGGAAGGCACTTCCCATAAATATGAATTCCTCGGCCCCGCCCTTGGGGATTCTGATGTAATCGGTCCCGGTGAAGGTGGGGTGGACTCCAGCGTCTGTATTTATAAAAAGCTCTCCTGGCGGCTCTCATGCCCAGGCAGCGGCGGGAACCCGTGGTAACAGGCTAACCCGCTCACTTTGTTCCACCGTTTGCTTTCCATTCCCTTAAATGTTGACTTTACTATTTAGGGCTTTCCCGTTTCTATTTTTGCCTTACCTTGAACTTCCTTCAAGGATATCTCCCTAAGCCTGATGGCTTTTTTCTTGATTTTCTCCCTCAGCCACCTTGAATTAGATCCGTGGGCTCAGTGCAGAATCCCAAATTCCCTGTTCCCTTGTGCTACACAGGCAGGAAAAGGGACACCCCAGAACAGTATATCTGGGGAAAGGATTTAAAATAAGAATCAGACAAACCCCAAATCATCACTCGTCACCCTCCCCTCCCCATGCCTCCCATAGGGATTCCCCCCAGACTTCAGACCTTTTTCTTTTCCTTGCCATCCCCTCCTCTCTAAGCCTCACCTTCCTTTTAAGATCAATTAATGGGAAAAAAATGTGATTTTATCTCATGGCTTTGGAAATCCATCAGCTGTTCCTGACACCTCAGTGGTGGGTGTTGGAAAGAGTAAGTCCTGAGCAGGAGCGATTGAAGATCTGTGTCATGCCAGTGTGGATTCCTGTGCCCAGGGGTCTGCGGCATGGGAGATAAAAACCTAAGACTCCCTAAGCCATGGAAACAGAGGCTTTTCAAAGTGATTTTGCATATGCATAGAAGGAGAAGAAAGTGGAGTTCGGATGAGGCCCCTACTGTCACTGCGGCGGTCCAGACCTTCTCTTTGCTTGCTGAAGGGACCAGGTCAGAAAGAGAGAGAGAAGGAGAAAGAAATTAGGCTAGTGGCAGAAGCAGTCTGCACAAATCCTGCCTTGGCTCCCTTTTTGTCCTGCAGCTCCCAGGCTGGGTCACAATAGTGATGATGATAGCTATGACAGTGATGACAGCTAACAGGTGTTCGGCGCCTGCCACGGGCTGCTGGCTCAAGCTGAACGTGGTTCTACGTACTCTCCATGCATTTGAGTCTCACAGCAGCTATGACACAGGCCCTAGGTTCCCACTACTGCTACAGATGAGAAAAATGAAGCATAGGGAAGATCAGAAACTTGTCCAAGCTCACAAAGCCAAGATGAGAAGGAGCCAGATATTTCTCAGTCTGAATCTGAACCCTAGTATTCAAACACAAGGTTACTCTGTCAGGGTCCTGGGCTCTGTCCCCACTTGGACATTCCTGGTGGACTTGCATTCTGTGACCATCTGCTAGATAAGGTGTGTGCCATCAACCATTTGAAGAACTTGCAATACAGATGGGGAGGGCAGATTTAATGAAAATGAAGCGTTAGCCCTAACATGCCAGCCCTAGTGCTAAGAGTTTTATGTGCATTATCTAATTTAATCCCTCTACCTACTGTATCACCTCCTTGTTACAGGTAAGAAAACTGAGGTTCAGGGAGATCGAATCACATGCCCAAGGTCATGTCGTGTGTAGGTGGAGGAGCTGGGATTCCAATCCAGGCTTGTTGACTTCTAGAGCCCAAGATCTGACCTGATAGACTCATGAAAAGATAATGGACCATACTAGCGCTGTTACAATAAGAAATATGATAAGAAGCAATGGGCTCCCAGGTCTATATCTGCAGAAATGCTTATTGAGCACTTACTCTGTGTCAGACATGGTGTGAGGTGCTAGAGATGTGAAGTTAAGAAAAACAGATATGGTTTCTGCCCTCGTGGAAGGCTTGATTTGATAGAGATACACAAAGTGCGTGATAATACAAAAAAAATGGAGGAAAGTGGATAATACGGCGTGGACATGCAAAAGCACTGACTGGAGCAGATGGAAATGAGTGACAGAATTGTGAGATGAGACTAGAAGGGCGGGAGGAGCTGGCTGCAGAGCCTGGAGGCCATGCATAGGTGATTGGACTTTAACCTGAGAGAAGCAGGGAGTCAATGATGGTTATTAGGCAGAAGAGTGACATACTCAGGTCCACTCTTGGGAAAGAGTCCTGGCTTTAGTAAATGTATGGATAGAATGAATGTGTCTGTATGTACATATGAGTCATGTGGAGGGGGCCTAGAGCCAGTAGCAGGAAGACAGGTGGGAGGCCTTTATGGGAATTCATCATCTTGATAAGAGATGATGGTGTATTTATGAAAGAGGGAGGAGCTATCTAACTTGTTCTCCAGCATAAGTTCCCTTCCTAACGCTGCTGGTAACAAGCAACATCAGGTGAAGGGATGTAGATGATTTAGTATAAATGCATCCTTGCAACCTAAGGAAGCAACACTTCTAGACTAGAGCAGTGATTGTCAAACCGGAATGTGCATCAGAAACACCTAGAGGGCTTGTTACATGGCACATATTGCCCAGACCCACTTCTGAAGTTTCTGATTTGGTATTTCTGGGCTGGGACCCAAGAAATCACATTTCTAACAAGCTCCCAAATGATGCTGATTCTGCTGACATGGGTACCACATTTTCAGATCCAATAGTGTAGAGTAAAACAAACCCTATTTGCAACCACATTCACTTAGAGCTGAATCCAGTTTCTTTCCGTCTTTAAGCTAGGCGGAATTAGATGACCTCATTCAGATTTTTTTTTCCATCTATAAATGAGGCCGGTAATGTCAACACTGTTTGTTGTGTATTTACAGTAAATCAAGTATAAGGTTTATTACAATGCTTGGCACATAAAAGAAGCTCAATAAATAATAGCCATTGTTATTATTACCCAGAGAAAAAGCTTAAACCAGCACTTGGCCAATGACACATTAGGACTGAGACTAAAAATGATATCTCCAATGGGTACACAAAGCCTGAAACCAGTAAAGTGACAAATAGCTAATATTGGTCAACAATAACAAAAATTTTGTAAGGAATATTGAGGGGTTACTCTTTGTCAAGCAAGACTTCAAAGGCAGACAGGAATTGGAGGCTATTTTTTCATGGCTGCTAAATCAGCTTGTCTATTTATCCTTCTATTAAGCGGAAAATACCTTCATTAATTCACCTACCTATCATTTTATTATTCATCCACCCACCTATCCATCCATCCATCCAACTGTCCATCCAACCACCTGCCCATGGATCTTTTTTTAAACTACTCTGGGCTTTCAATTGTGTTAGGTTCTATAAAGTTCAATGGAAACAACCCTTAGTCAAGTGGACCTGGTATTCGAATTGGCTGATGTTTCCCTGTATCAGTCAGGGGATCTAACTAACTTGGAGCTGTCTGCATCCTTGATAGAGTTGGGCCGGGGGCAACTCAGAACAGTGTGTTCTCAAGCAATGTGAGAACCAAAGGAGACAGGAGATTTAGAGTTGAGGCTCTAGAGCCAGATAAATTTGAGGTAGGTTCCTGATTGCTAGTCCTACCCCTTATTAGCTGGGTGGCCTTGGACAAGTAACCTGCTTCTGTGAGCCTTAATTTTTTTTTTCTAGAAAATGGGAATGTTAATAGTACCCACCTCCTTACAGTGGTTGTGAGATAATACATAACATATATAAAGAAGTTAGCACGATTTCTAGTATATGTTAGTTAAATGCTAAACAAATAATAACTGATACTGTTATCAGCAAAGCAGGGGAATTAAGGATTGATGCAGGTAATTTGCTTGGATCAATGTCTTCATTGTAAATGGAAGCCGAACTTTGCTTGGGGTTTTTCCTGACAATACACAACCAAAAAAGATCCTAGAAAAAAAGTCTTTTTTTTTTTGCTTTTCCACAAATTTCTGTCAGGTAAATTGGTTTGAGGAGCAAGGAAGGGAAGCACTTATCAATATAACACATTTATAAAGTGCTTTCTGCATTCCAGAGTATGTTTAAATATTTTCTCTCAGTTTATCCTGACAAAACCCTAAGCTTTAAATAAGCAAGGTTTTTCTTAGCCTCATTTTGAAAAGAAGGAAATGAGGCAGTTAAGTGGCTTGTCTAAGGTACATAGCAGGGTTAAAGCTAGTTTTCTGAAATGTTATTTCTACTACACCACATGCCAACCTAAGTTCAAGTTTTTGTTTTTTCCCCTTTTAATAAATAGGAAACCAGAGGACTTTGGCTGACTCCACTGGGGTTTTATACTCTAATGCCATCACTAAAAAAATAAATAAATATTAATAAAAAAATATGCGTGCATTGTTTTGGCTACTGTAAATTATTAATGGCAATCTCTTTAGTGTGTCAATTTCATTCCTTTGTTTGAAACATTCCTTTTGGCATTGGCAACAGCGCTGAAATAAATAGTTTATTTGCTAATAACATAGCTTGTTAAATTTTAATCAAATAGAGTATTGTAAGCACATAGTTACCAGGATATACCCCTTGGGAATGAGTGAGATCACTTTAGAAATGAATTAATAATGGGGCTTTTGGTAGCCAAAATGAAATGGACAGTGCAGACTGGCCATTTATGTGGATTATTCCTATTTGAGTTCTAAATCAATGGAGTTGCTCTCACACTGCTCTCATTAAAATTTTCTTGTTAATTATTTTCATAAGATAATAGGATCAACCAGATCAACCAGATGTGGGGGTCTTTTTTTGCCTCTTGTTTTCTTTTTGTAAGTATGAGGTCTTCTTATGTTTTTAGCATACAGCCCAGGATCATGGTATGTTAAAGCCTAGGGCTCTTACATGGGTTTAGGGATGGAGCTGAGAGGCTCCACTAATCTCAATTTCCCCATCTCTCTCTGTTTCTGTCTCTCCCAACTTCATTCTCAAGAGAATAGGACACTATACTTTGCGTGTGATGATATTCTTCACTCATTATCAGAGGATGCAATTACTGAATTGTTTCTATTAGTGGGAAGGGTTTTACTCTTAAAAGATTCACTCTGTCACTCTTACCCATAATATTTCCAGGAAACTAATGGCTAGCATTTGTAAAATAGTTGTGTAGTAGTTATTAAGGCTGTTATTTAATATCTTGGTTCTCCCAGGCATGTAGTAGGATTGTACTTACTCTTCCCCTTGAATTTAGGCATGGTACCATGACTTTCTTTGACAAGTGAGGTGTGGATGTAATTGATGTGTGAAAATTCTGGCTAGAAGCTTTAAGGCAAAAGGGTGAGACCCCTTTCCCCCTTCTCCTCTGCCTTAATAACTACAGACATTCTAGATGGTTCCTTCAGTTTGGGCACTTGAGAGAGGAAAACATAGAGCAGGACCTCTGGTCAGCCCATGACGAACATGTAGTATAAGCATGAAAAGGAACCTTTGTTGTTTTAAGCCCTGACCTGACATTTGGAGGCTGTTTGTTACTATGGCACATCCAAGCCTATCCTTACTAATACATGCAGGATAAAGTCTCAGGCATACCTTGCCATGGGAGTCACATGCATTGATAACCATGGCATTACATCTGGAACTTACTGACTCTTTGGGGAAATAAGATTGTGACTCATTCATCTTTGAACATCTATTGTCTAGCAGAGTGCCAAGTATTTAGGAGATACCCGTAATGTTTTCCAAATGAATTCTGACAATGTAAACCACTGAAGTTAAATGGCTGAGATGATAATGAGGAGGAGGATGACAAAAACAACCCTATTCATGACACTGGCATCTAATGAAGGGTTACTATGTGCCTAGCACTTTGGTAAATAAGTTTTAGCAATATCTTATTCAGTCCACGGTAACCCCATAAGATAATATTAACATTGTTCTCATTTTGCATGTGAGAAAGTAAAGCCATGAATCAGGTAAGCCCATTGCCCAGGACCAGTAATAAGTGGTAGAGCCAGAATTCAAATCTAGATATGACTGTGCACCATATAACAATCTTTCAGTTAATGGCAAGCTGTACATAGACAGTGGTCCCATGCGATTATAATGAAGATGAATATTCTTATCACCTAGTGATGTCTTGATATCCTGACCCTGTATAGGCTTAGGCTGATGTGTGTGTTTGTGTCTTAGTTTTTAAGACAGTTTGAAAGTTTAAAACAGCTTAAAGTTTTAAATTGTTTAAACTGAAAAAAGTTTAAAAAGTAAAATTTATTTTAACAGGAAAAAAGCTAGTAGAATAAGGATATAAAGATACAAAATATTTTTCTATAGCTGCACAGTGTGTTTGTGTTTAAGTGCTACTATAAAATAATCAAAAGGTTAAAGGAAAAAGTTTATGAAGTTAAAAAATCAAAAGTACGCTGTTAATTTATTATTGAAAAAAGAAAATTATTTTAAAAATTAATTTAGTGTGGCTTAAGTTTATAGAGTTTATAAAGTATAGGTTAAGTTGACAGTGTTTATAAAGTCTACAGTAGTGTGCAGTAATGTCCTAGTCCTTCACATTCACTCCCCATTCTCTCACTGACTCACCAGGAGCAACTCCAAGCTCTGAAAGCTCCAATAGGAGCCGATACAGAGGAACCATTTTTGATCTTTCATATTGTATTTTTATGTATCCTTTCTTCATTTAGATATGATTATATACACAGACACTTAACCTTGTGTTACAGTTGCCTACAGAATTCGGTACAGCTATATGCTGTACAAGTTTATAGTCTAGGTGCAGCAAGCTGTACCAGCAGCCTAGGTATAAAGTAGGCTATCCCATCTAGGTTTGTGTAAGTGCACTGTATGATGTTTGCATAACAACGCATACCTCAGAATGTATTCCCATCTATAAGTGACGCATGACTGCATATCTATCCATAGATTTTCAATGGAGGTGGGATTTTTTTCCCCTCTGGGGGCATTTTAAAAAGTACATTTTCTTTCCCAGTTGTGACAACCGTAGTGTAAGCATCTAGAGTGTAGAGGCCAGGGAAGTTGCAAGTGTCCTATGACGCACAGAGCAGTCATCCAAATAATTATCCAGCCCCAAATGTCACTATTACTGAGAAATCCTGGTATATCCTATTATGCCCTTAACTACTAAGTTATAGGAAACATCTATCTTTTCAGAAATCAGGGGAACAAAAGCTTCTAGCTTCCTGCCTCAACACCTTGGAAGATTGGAAATAAATAAATGTGTTTCAAGATTGATCACATTATAAAATATAGATTTACACAAAACTTTTCAATAGCACACATTCCGTAAAAGTGAGAGACACCTGAAAAGTAATGTAACTAGTAGATTCAATAGGCAAGGACGACTACAACAGCCAGGTAGTGCTTTCATGGTTGGATTCATTGCAGCCCAAGTTATTTAAGCAGCGGTCGCTGTCCCTGGTGCTGAACCGCCGTCAGGCTCTAGGAGACATGAATCAACAAAGCCCCTGGATTTGAGCGGAAGTTCTGCCAACTCACTCAAGTGCACACACAGGGCTACACCTCTTTTCTTTTCTAACCACATCTCAAGGACACTCTGCCCCGACCCTTGGAACAAGCTAATTAACATGCAAGAAACATTGCTATTTTTGAGTGGATCTTGAAGAATTTTCGGTCTGGGGCTTGACAGGGTGGCGATTGTTTTCCTTCCATTATTCATTCCGTCAACCTTCAAGGACTTTGCTGCTGCTGAGTACACAGCCTTGTCACCCATGCTGTTGCATGTGCACATGCGCACGCATGCACACACGCACACACACACTCCATACTAAGAGGAGCACTAAGAGAGTAGGCATGCTTAGATAAGAACAGAAAGTAACACTCCAGTGTCCTACAGGAGGAGGTGGGGGAGGGACGTGGCAAAGTACAGGGCTCCACTCTTAAAGCAAACTAGCCAGTGACCAGGATTTAATTGGCAAGTAGGGATTATATTCCTCCTTGCATCTCACACTATGAGTTAGGTTGATAAGATGTTTGATAAGAGCAGGCGTGGGTTAATCTCATCCCAGAAGCTGTCTTCAGAGGTCATCATGTCCTTTGGGAGTTGGAAAACTTGGAATGTAAAATGTAGAGGATCCAGCATATGGGAGAAATCCTCCAGGGTTAAAGATAGAATGAGAAGTTGAGTGTTACATGGTTGAAGTCCCAGTCCTCATTCTTATGCTCTTTTGAGCCATACTTGGGACTGATTTTTGAAAGAAGTTACAGATAATACAGAAACTCTACTAATTCCTGCAGAACACTCAGAGATCTGACTCCCATAAAGAACACTTGAGATACTGAAAGACCCTCGGTGCATTTGCATAAATGGACGAGGATGTAAATGAGTTTGAGTGTGTACATGCATGCATGTAAATGTACACACATGTAGTTATCCATGTCATGTAAATGTGTGGGAATGCTCACATGGATACATGTGAAAATGTCCATCCATGTTTAGCAGGGTGGGATAGGAGTGGTATATCAATAGACATTTCCGCTTTGAATCCATGGCTTTCCTGGACAGTTTATTTTATTTTCTCCTATTTTGTTCATCTGTCCACCAAAGTGAGTAATCCCAAGGAGAAGAGTTTTTGTATCATATATTAATATGCAGGTATTTTCAGCTATTGTTTTCTCAGATATTATTTTGCTCTTCCTGGATACCCATTAGTTCATGAAATACCAAAGCAGAAAGAGCCTCCAATCACTTCATTTTATAGAAGGACAGACTGAGATTTGGAAAAGTGGGTTAAATCTACAAAAAGTCGGGGCAGTGTCTAATCCAGACTTCCACTTCCACCCTATGGCTTTTACTCTACTAATCATGGTTCCTCGGCATGCAGGAGATTGGATTGACATGAAGCAGAGAACTGGCTGATGAATCAGGTATGAACTGACTGCTGAACCCGTGGTTGCAAGTATGTTATTAACTGGTATCTGTATCTGGTTGGCACAGCACCTGTCATACATGCAAAATGAATGAATGAATAAATGAATGAAAACAACACTCTGAGTCTTTTCAACAGAGTGGACAGGGGGTTGAATGTAAAGTAGAAAGGGACAGGGTGGGTAGGGAAGGGGATATTTAATCGGTAGAATCAATATTTCTTAAGCCAAGACCCAAACAGAAGTGGTAACAGAGCTGAGGAGTGCTCTGGAGACCCTGAATTGCTGCTCTGTTATTCACAGACCTTGAGCTTGCTGGGCACAGAGGAGGGTTGGGTGGAGGTTTCTCCAGCTAAATAGCTGAAATCTAAGGAGAGGTAATTGCAGGATTTGAAGGCAACTTTTTCTGTCTGGCTCTGCTGGGGGTTGGGTGGTGCTCACAGACCTCTTCACTGCAGGGCTTACACACACCATTGCAGGGTGGGGTGGATGGCACCAAATATAGCTGCTATCGGCAGGGGCAACCTTAGAGAGAAGGTGAAGCATGTTAAAAAAACAATGGCTCTGGAAGAAAAAGGGAGGAGAAAGAGTAGGAGAGGCAGGGAAATAGAGCTGGACTGTGTTCTCTAGGGAGAAGAGACAGTAACTGGCTTGTTTCCACTCTAGGAAGCATTAAAAGAAGTGGGGAGAGGGGAAAGATTTCTGATAGTAGCTGGCACTTCTAAGGAATGCTCGTGTCATTTTCACTAGAAATATTATATATTATGCTAGACCCTCTACCATAGAAGGGCTATAGGAAGGGCAAGGTGACCAATAGATTGTAAACTTGGACTTTTGACTCAAAGTACCTGAATTCCATTTCCAGCTTTGCCACCTTTGGGCTGAGTAACATGAGAAAGCTCTTTAACCTCTTCAAGCCTCAGTCTACCTTTCTGTAGGATGGGGACAACTCCCATACCAGTCTCAGGGAACATCCATCTCATTGTTATGAGGGTTAAAAATAAGATTATTCATATAAGGCACTGAATACAGTATGTGGGGCAAAATTTGGACTCAGTAAAGATTGAATAATTATTGTTAATCTTTACTATTTGTTAACAACATGTTAATCTTTATTATTTATTAATGACTTCATTAATACTTAGTGTTATTAATGTGTTAAATGCTATTATTTCTTAATGCACTTTAGTACATCCCAAAATGTACAGTACCTAGTAGATGTCAAATAAATATCATACAAATAAATGAATGACCAAAATGTACAGTACCTAGTAGATGTCAAATAAATATCATACAAATAAATGAATGAACAGATGAGTAAATCAAGAAAAGAGGTATTATATGCCCAGTGCTTGAAATGAGGCAGTTACATGCTTTGCACCTACTGTTCTCTCTTCTGGGAACTCCCTTCCCCATCTTCTTTCCCAGTGATTTTTTTTATCTATAGGTCAAGAGTCAGCCCAAAAAGTCTATTTTCCAGGAGATGTCCTTCCTGGCATCTCTTGGGGAAGATCATGGGGTTTTGTGCCTTTGTTCTGAAAGCAGCTGTGAGTGATAGAAAAAACCCTGGAAAAATGGCAAGTACTAAAATGTCCAGAAACAACAGATGTTGACAAGGTTGCAGAGAAAAAGGAGCACTCTTACACTGTTGGTGGGAGTGTAAATTAGTTCAACCATTGTGGAAGACAGTATGGTGATTCCTCAAAGATCTACAACCAGAAATACCATTTGGCCTAGCAATCCCATTACTGGGTATATATCCAAAGGAATACAAATAATTCTGTTATAAAGATACATGAATCCGTATGTTCACTGCAGCACTGTTCACAATAGCAAGGGCATGTAATGAACCCAAATGCCCATCAATGATAGACTGGACAAAGAAAATGTGGTACATATACACCCTGGAATACTATGTAGCCAAAAAATGGAACAAGATACTGTCCTTTGCAGGGACATGGATGGAACTGGAAGCTGTTATCCTCCGCAAACTAACACAGAAACAGAAAACCAAACACAGCATGTTCTCACTTCTAAGAGGGAGCTGAATGAAGATAACACGTGGACGTGTGGAGGGAATAACACATTGGGGCCTGTTGTGGGGCTAGGGGAGGGACAGCATCAGGAAGAACAGCTAGTGGACACTGGGCACTGGGCTTAATGCTAGGTGATGGGTTGATCTTTGTAGCAGACCATCATGGTACACATTTTCCTATGTAACAAACCTGCACTGCACATCCTGCATATTTTAAGTATCCCAGAACTTAAAGTTGAAGGAGAACAACAACAACAACTATTTCTTTCTTCATCTAAGGAAAAAAAAGGAAAGAAGAAAACCATGGACCAAGAATCTGAGGATGTGGGTTTTCATTTCTTTTATGTTCTTAGCCTTGAGGCGACCTTGGAAAATCCCTGGATATTCTGTGCCTATATCTTATCATCTGTCGGGTGGGAGTGACATCGCTTACCAGTTAACATTGTTGCAATTATGTCTCTCCTTCCTTCAAAAATATTTGCTGCCAGAAAGAGTCCAAGATTCAGGTACTATAGTGGGCTCTACAGAAACCTTAGTGAACAAGACAGGTAGGTCTCTACTATAATGGAGCTCACAATTTAGCATGGGAGACAGGCGTTAAGTAAATAAGTGTTCTGGGAAAAAAATATGTGTAATTGTATTTGTGATATGTGCAACGAAAGAATAAGGGGCGTGCAACTGGGAGGGAATTGCTTGAAATCTGAATGGCGAGAAAAAAATAGCCCTGCATTCAAAAGAAGGCTGAGTGAGAACAAGTGAGGAAGAGAAAACAGCATGCACAAAGGCCCTGAGGTGGGAGAGAATGCTTAGTGGCTTTGAAAAACTGAAAAGAGGTGAGAAAGACTTGAGGAAAGTGGGAAAGGCAAGAGAGGCAGAAGATAAGATCAGAGAGGTAGGCAGGCACCAGGTCTTGAATACCTTGCAGGTCACAGCAAAGAGATTCTAAGTGAGACAGAAATGTGAGCTGTCTTAATCAATGGTAAGGCTTCATAGGAATGTTACATAAGACCATCACGATGGACCTGTCACTAGTCTTTTGGTTTCTCCATCAGCAAAGCAAGATAACATCATCTTTCCTGCCTCATCAACCAACCAGGTAAAATGATGAGGTGACATCTCCTTGTATCTGACATCAAATGACAGCTCTACATGATAGCATAGCATACTTAAGCTTATTGTGGCTGCACCAGGCACTGTGGTCCTGGAGGTGCCAGAACTTAGACAAAGCTGAGCTATTATCAAAGGGGAGGGAGCATCATGCTGGCTGTTTTGGAGCCAGGATGTACATGGCTATTCTGGGCCTTGTGGGAGGGAGGCTGAGAGGGGGGCTGGCCGGAAGAGCAGAGTTATTTCAAGACACTGCAGCAGGCAATGGTAGCCAGGGTGTACAGAGCAAATCTGGATAGACTGGAGGGGCCCAGAGACCCTGCAATTGCTGGAAGCTAAAGGATGTCCCTACGTGGCCCCAGAAGAGATCTGGTTCTGTTGTTAGGCAGTACAGCATGGGTCCTGGAAGCAGAAAGGGCAGGTATCTAGCCTGCTCTGTGACCTTGAGCAGATGCCTGCCACATGCAGTAACTCCTTGTGTCCTCCCAACAGCTTAATGAGATAGCTTCTGTGTTGCTCCCATTTCACAGATGGGGAAACTGAAGCTCAGAGAGGTTAAGCAACTTGCCATGGTTCTGCTACTATTCTAGGCAGAATCGGGATTTGAACTCAGTTCTCTAGAGTTCATTGTGCTGTGTTATTCTCCCTCCCTCTTGTTACTCATGACAGAACAGGCTCATCTGACAACTCAATGAGGTGGCACATAAAAATAACCAGCACAGTGCTTGGCACATAGCATGCCCCCTTTGAAACTGCTATTGAGTCCATACCAAATGTGTGGCACTTCAGTCTTGCAGGGGGGAGTAAAGGCAGGTCTTCAAAATCCAGCAGAGGCTGACTAAATTGGGATTTTAAGAGTGGTACTTGTCACTTGGAAAAAAAACAACCCTGAACTAAAATATGTTTTTATGGAAACCCTGGAGGGGAAAAAAGCCACAATGTTAATTACATTTATAAATAACATCGTTGCTTGTGCTTTTTAGAGTAGTTTTGTGAGGCATGTGGGGAAGGAGTTACTATCCCCATGTAGCAACTGAAGACACTGAGACCCACTAGAGTTTATTGGGTTGTCTGACACAGAGCAAACCAGTAGGAGAGAAGTGATGAAACTCCGGTCTGTTCCCGCCTGTGTGGCCCATGAATCTCTTCAATGAAGATTATAAATAAGATTTCACAGAGGGCAAAATTTTCTCTGCTGGGCACCCATTTTCTCGTTATGACAAGCAGCAGATGCTTCTCTGAGGGACCAGCCCCTTCTCTACTTTCAGTCCATCTGACGCAAGTAGAGGTGGCTTCATCCCAGCTCCAGGGGTCGGGCATGACTCCACCCTGGCTATTTTAAACATCACATGCCCCTGGCCACAGCGGTTGGTTCAGAGATAAGCATCTATCAAAGCCAGGACAACCAGAGCCAGTGAGACCCAATTCTGGAACTTTTATTGAAACCATTAGGAAGAAACTGTCCTTCATTAGAGGTTGCTAAAAAAGATAAAAGTGTGGCACTCTGGTAGCACTATTGCCACCCCAAGGGACAGTTGTCTAAGAATGGAATCAACACCATGGGGAATAGTGCCATGAAATGAATACAGGGATGCCATTCTTCAAGCTCCTGGATCCATCTGAACCTGAAGCCATTCAACTTTTCATTTATGAGAACCAATGCATCCCCATTATTATTGGATCCAGCTTTGTGTGGCTTATATCCCCTGTACATAAAGGACTCCTAATGAATACATTCACCCTCATCATCAACAACAAAACTTTGTTGTGGGTCCACAAAATGCAGGAAAGTCTGGTTTCTGAGAATGGTGAGGAGCACGCACACTGGAATTAGGCTGACTGCATTTGAGGTCTTCCTTTTCCACTTTCTAGTTGTTTGATTTTGGTAACTTACTCTACTTCCTTGTGCCTCAGCTGTGAAGTGGGATAATAATATTCCCCACCTCGCTGAATCACTGAGGATGTTAAATGAGATAATAAATATCTAAAGATTATAACAGCATCTGGCACAGAGTGAGTGCCCAAAAAGTGCTACTGTCAGATGAATGGATACATAAAATGTGGTACATATACACAAAGGAATATTATTAAGCCATAAAAAGAAGGAGATCCCGTCATTTGCAACAGCATGAATGGAACTGGAGATCATTATGTTAAGTGAAATAAATCGGGCACAGAAAGACAAACTGCATGTTCCCACTTGTTTGTGGGATCTGAAAATAAACACAGTTGAACTCATGAACATAGAGAGTAGAAGGATGGTTACCAGCAGATGAGAAAGGCAGTGAGGAGGTTGGTAGGGGGAGGAGGAGATGGTTAGTGGGTACAAAAAATAGAAAGAATGAATAAGATCTACTATTTGACAGCACAACAGGGTGACTGTGGCCAATATTAATTTAATTGTACATTAAAAAATAAGAGTATGTTTGGACTGTTTGTAACACAAAGCATAAATGCTTAAGGGGATGGATACTGCGTTCTCCATGATGTGATTATTACACTTTGCATGACTGTATCAAAACATCACATGTACCCCATAAAGATATACTCCTACTACATACCCACAAAATTTGAAAAAAAAAATACTACTGTTGGGATTTTCATCACAAGGAAGGTCGTTTTACTCCAAACGTGGGACCCTTAGAGGAACCATGTGTACAAATTGATACGTTAGTCACAAAATACACATTTATTAAGTCCCTACTATGTGCTTTATATAATTATTTCACATTGACTATGTGATGATGGGAAATTTATTGACTGCATTTAATTGACAACAAAACAGACTTAAGAGAGTCACAAGCCTTTCTCAAGGCAACGCGGTGCATGATGGAGCTGGCTCTTAATCCAGGTTTCCTTCCTCCTAATCCATGTCTCCCACAGAGCATTTCTTTAACCTCAGCTGCTCACCCAAGACCAATAATGATTACTGTCCATTTATGTGTGTGTTTCCTGCACTATTATTTGCTTATTATTATTTTTGCAATTGACTTACTTTTTAACTTAATACATGTAATTAAAGAGAAAAGCTCATATTACAATTGTAAATGAAAAGTATGTGTCCTGTTTATAAATAGAAGAAGGCCTTAAAATAGATACAAATGAAAACAAAAGAACATTATTAAATTTCAGCTATACGCTGCTACCCGCCCCAGGCTCTGAGCCTGACACCTGCTCCTTCTTTTGTTAAAAAAATGGAAGATTAGCAAGTGTTGAGAGTTGTTAAAAACACAGTAGCCCTAAACTAAGACAACTCTTTGACAATTGGAAGGAGAGAAAGTGAATTGAAAGCACAATCACTTTCTCACCATGAGATTCCATGAAATTTCATTCTGTTTCTATGCAGCTACCTCAAATCTCTCAGGCAAATAATAATTTGGGTACAGAACTTTGAAAAACATAGCACTCCAATCTCCAATTTATTTATTGCCAAAGGACCTTCCTTTTCTATACTGTACAATGTCCCCTCTGTCTCTCAACAGTTAAACATCCTAGGTAATCTCTATGCTGGTACTTGGTTGGAATTAAACTAAGCTATAAAAGAAAGTTTGTAGTTTACATATGTCTTTTCCAGGTGAGTCTGGAAACACCAAATTGCACGTTGACATATACACCCACACAATTATTACCAGACAGACATGAAAGCTAATGGTCTTTAGCAGTAAAAACTCACTGCCTGTCCCTCTCTTTTGCATGAGCCAGCACCCATCACTGCTACATGGGAAACATCCACATCCACGAGAGAAGCCACGGTTGCCACGGTGATTATTCTAAACACAGCAGGTGATTTAATTCCCCTTGAGTGTGTGGCATCAAGCAGATGAATTGGGCACATTGCATCTGATTCAGCCTCTTGAGGAGAAAGACTTCACACTGATCCAAATAGACTCCCAAGAGGCAGAGAGAGGAAAATGATAAATAACTGCCAGCCAAACTCTAAAATGGTACACTCTAGCTGTGTGGCCATGGGTAAGTCATTTAGACTAAATCCACACACTCTAGATGCTTCTCACCAAATACCAAAACTTGCCCATGGTCACCTGAATAGTAATAGAAGTGTGGATGGATGAGAAGACAGACAGATTGTTTGATATTACCTACCATGTCTGATGATGCTGTAAAGCATTTACCAAAATGTACTCCACCAAACACTGGTTCTACCATAGGTTAATAGTTGCTTGCTCCTCTACTATCATGGAGTGGGGATGGGATTTTGTACTCAAATGAGATTAAGAAACAGGAGATTAAGCAAAAGAACTAGATTTTGTTGTTGCAAGACTTATCAGTGCCTTTAATGTGTTCAGTGCAATGTGAAGGCCAAAGAAGGGAAAGTATTGTGTAGTCTTTCTTAGAAATTTGGGGTCATGGAATTTTTCTTTTGTAGGCTAGTGGGCACTTTGAGAAATACAGCCCCATGGAGTAATCTCAGAGTACTTTCAATATGAGGAAATTCATTCCCTCTACTTTCAGAAACCTCTAATGCTTAGAAAAATTATCCCTTAACTAAGACAAAAAAAAAAAAAACCCGGCTTTCTTGTAACTTGCACACTTGAGTTCCATTTCAGGGCCCTCTGAGATACATCTCTGGGCCTTGTTTATTTTCCCCAATAACGTAGGAGTGGTTTTGGATTTACTTTTCCCCCAGTGTTAGGAGGATTACATTGGATAACTCAACTTTGTGAACTGTTGAGTGTTGTAAATATGTGAGCTCACACATTTACAACACTCAAAATAGCATCACAGTGTTATGTAACCCACAAAATAACATCTTATGTAATCCACAAAATAGCATCACAATCTTATGTAAATACAATTTGCTTCAGGTAGAAATCCTTGTGCTCTCCTGGAGAGTGGTAATCTACAATGTGGTTTTTCAACCATGGCACTACTGGGGGTCTGTACTGTGCACTGTAAATATTGAGTAGCATCCCTAGCTTCCAACCAGCAGACACCAGTAGCAATCCCTCAGTTGTGACAATCAAAAACACCTCCAACCACTACCAAATTCTCCTGGAGGAAAAAATTGCTCCTCATTGAGAATCATTGTTCTAGTTCTGCAAGCTTTCTCTGACAATAGAAATGTTTTGCATCTTGTATCTTTCTGTCCAATATGGGAACCATATGTGGCTACTGAGCACTTGGAATGTGGCTAGAGTGACTTAGAAAACTAACTTTTAATTTTAATAATGCATTAATATTAACTAAATAGTACATTTAATAATAAAATATTTGTTGAATATCTATTAGGTGTCAACCAAGATGCCACCCACTGGATATAGGCAAAATGGCAGACATGGCTCTTGTTCTCACCAAACTGTTAGACACTAACAGATAAGCTATGTCAGATACAAGGCAATATATGCTTTGAGCTTACATGACCAAAGATACTTCCCCTACAGGCCTGTCGCTCTGCTGAAAGTTCCACCATATGCTCTCCATTGAACTGCAAGGTCTCTAAAAGGCACACATAGTACTTCAAGAGGAAAATTTATGAACACCCACGGAGGTATCAGGATGGATTTGTTTACATGATTGGCTATGCTGAGAAAAATCCGCAGGAGCCCCTTGAAAGCAGAACCCTGTCCCATAGCCAGGACGATCCTTTCAAATGGAAGTCAGATCACGTCAGTCCTTCTCTCAAACCAAGGCTTCCTATCTCGCTCAAATTATAAAGCCAACTCCTTATGATAACAAAAAAAATCACTGTGCAAATTGTCTCCCGGTTATTTCTCTAATTTCATTTTACCACGTTCCTCTTCCCTCAAATTGCTCCAATGACACTGGCCAAGTTTACACCCACCACCAGGCTTTAGCATGTGCCTGTGATACTCTTTCCCAGATGTCCCCTGGATTGTTCCACACTTCTTTTGACTCTTTACTCAAGCGTGACTTCATCAGTGAGATTTTTAAACACCAGATGTTAAAAGTAACCCAGGATCCCTGCCCAATACCAGACTTTCCCTATCCCCCTTACCATGTGTGATTTTTCTCCTTTACACTTATTATCACTATCATACTGTGTATTTACTTATGTATCTGTCTATAGCCTGTCTTCTTCCACAGAAATTTAAGCTTCATAAGGGCAAAGGCTTCCCTATATTTATTGCTACATCTCTAGCACTAGAACTGTGTCTGGCACACTCTAGGTATCCAATAAATACGTCTTGAATGAATGAATCTGTCCTCATAACCTCTTGGTGCAATTGCTGTTATTATTATTATTGAGACAGAGCACAGACCACATTACTGTGATCTCGGCTCACTGCAGCCTCAGCCTCCTGGGTTCAAGCGACTCTCCTGGCTCAGTCTCCTGAGTACTCAGACTACAGGCAAGTACTACCAGGCCAGACTAATTTTTGTATTTTTAGTAGAGAAAGGGTTTCTCTGTGCTGGCCAGGCTGGTCTTGAACTCCTGACCTCAAGTGATCAGCCCACCTCAGCCTCCCAAAGTGCTGGGATTAAAGCCACTGCACCCGGCAGCAATTGCTATTATTATTATACTTATTTTACAGGTAAGGAAACCAACGCTCAGAGAATTCACATGTCCAGGTACAAATAATGAAGGAGAGCGGGTGGCAGGATTTGAACCCAGTTTTCTCTGCCTTGGATTTCCCATGCTCTTAAACACTAGGAGGTACTTGGAGAACTCTACCCCAGGCAGATGGTGAGGATATCTCCCAGAACTCGCAATCCATGTTTATTCTCACTGCATTATCGAGCTCCTTCACCTTCATCACATGGGCTCGATAAATGTGTCTTGATGATTTGATTTTAGGAAGAAGAAAGGTAATGGCCACTGGGAATTATTTCCTTTCATTTGGACTCATAGGCTCACCATGATTTGGGACTAGGTTAGGGAGACCCAGAGCTGAGTCTTGGCTTTTCCACCCTCTCCAGCTGTGGTCTGGGGCAAGCTCCATTATCACCCTGAGATCAAATGTCCCCACTGTAAAACAGGGGTTCTAATTCTGAGGGTTGCATTGGGGGCAACATAAAAGAATATTTGAGAGAGGAAACCTCTGAAAACTGCAAAGTGGTATGCACACGGAAGGTAGAACTCTCTCTCGAGCTCTAGAGCTGCAACATTTGTCTCTTATAAGAACTGCTAGCATTGATTGTGCACCGTCTAGCAGATTGCATTATGGTTCTTTCTTCTGCTTCCTTGTCATGTGTCTTCCACATTCTTTGTCATATGACTTTGCTGTTCTTCCTACTAGGGATTGGCTTATTTGTCCACCTATCAGTATTGGGGTTGATCATGTGACTTGCTGCAGCCAATGGAGTAGGGAAAGAATGACAGTATATCAACTCCAGGCTTAGGCCTTAAGAAAGATTGTGTTTTTTCACTTGCCTCTCCTGCACTTCCGCCATCATGTTGGAACTTGCCCAGGTCACCACTGGTCTAAGGGAATGAGTGCACGTGAAACAGGTCTAAACTCAAGCCCAGCTGGGCTCAGCCTCGATAAACTTACTGCAGTTGCAAAAGTGAGAATAGATGATTAATGTTTTAACTCATAAGTCAGAGCTAAACTATGAGGATGCAAAGGCATAAGATTGATACAATGGACTTTGGGGACTTGTGGGGGAAGGGCGGGAGGTGTGTGAGGGATAAAAGACTACACATTGGATACGGTGTACACTGCTCAGGTGATGAGTGCACCAAAATCTCAGAAATCACTACTAAAGAACTTATTCATGTAACCAAACACCACCTGTTCCCCAAAAACCTATCAAAATTTTAAAAAGTAAATAATAAAAAAGTTAATAATAACATGAAAAATGAGTAATGTCTTAAGACATTGAGTTTGGATGTGGTTTGTTACACAGCAGTATTGTGGCATTAGCTGACAGATGTACATGTTTGTTACGTCACTTTATGCTCACTATCCCAATAAAATTTGTGGTAAATTTCATTAATATTTCCATTTTAAAGGAAACTGAGCACAGAAAGTTTCAGAGATTTTCCCAAGATTATCCAGCAAAGAAATGGTGTAGCCAAGCCATAAAATATTGAACTGTGTGAAGACAGAGTCCACACATTTTAGTGCTCCAGGCTGTGCTGCTTCCTTACACCTGTGAAATAGAAGACCAAGTTGTATCCGGATAATTCAGGCCAAATAAGAGCCATATCATCAGTGTTCAAGATATTTCAGAGAGACTGGATAATGGAGAATTCACCATAGTGAAATTAAAAGCAAACATACAAACAGAAAACAGTAACACAGAGGCCTCAAAAGACGTGGATTCTGATTCTGATTTTGCTGCAAACTCTGTGTCCTTGGTTAAATGCTCTCCCTTCTTTGGGCATTTACTGCACACTGATGATGTTGAACTGTGAATCGTTTATAAAAATCATTTAGGAGATGTCTCCATTCAGCTCTAGATGTTTATTCCACAGATCGTCTCATTTAATTCACACAGAATTCTTCATTATGGGTCCGACGGCTCACACCTGTAATCCCAGCACTTTGAGAGGCCGAGGCGGGCGGATCATGAGGTCAGGAGATCAAGACCATCCTGGCCAACATGGAGAAACTCTGTCTCTACTGAAAATATAAAAATTAGCTGGGCATGGTGGCATGTGCCTGTAATCCCAGCTACGTGGGGGGCTGAAGCAGGAGAATCACTTGAACCCGGGAAGCAGGGGTTGCACTGAGCCAAGATCACACCACCTCATTCCAGCATGGCAATAAAGCAAGACTCTGTCTCAGGAAAAAAAAAAAAAATTCTTCCAGGGCCTGCTAACAACCCCAAACCCAAAGAAGTTAAGGTTAGATAGCTGGAACCCAAACCTAGACTGTCAGACTTATTTCAGAGCTCCAGGGTCCCTTCTAGCTCCTGGATTCTCTGGGTGAGTTTCAGATAGAGGCCAAGAGATCTCTTTTTCTTGGCTGAGGTCAGACTTCAGCTTTCCCCCTCCTGTCCCTAGGAACCCATGGCCAAAGCTCTTTAATGAGGGTGAAGACAGGATCACTGCTCCCCTTCACTCTGTCCAGGCCAGAATGAGAAGAGATCAAGAGGTTCTAAAACCCAGCCCTGGGATGTAATGGTGCCCAAAGCAGACTTCCTTTCCCCATCGGCGGGTCTCCTGGATTGTTAATTATTTTCTTTATAAAAAATAATTAGTCCCAATCAAGGCAGAAGCTCTTCAGAATTACAGCTCATTAGCTGTGCCATGCATCTTCCAGTTCCATAAAAAGCCACACAGCGCTGGTGAAAATTACAGGTCCTTGGAATCGGCATTGAAGAAAAATCTAGCCAGGGTTCCCAACCAATTACCAGCAGCCACATGGAGTTGGCTTCTGTAATTACAGATGGAGAAGCAGGGCTTGTGTGTGTGTGTGTGTGTGTGTGTGTGTGTGTGTGTAAGGGGAGTGCATGGAGTGTAAGGGACAGAGACAAAGTTCTGGGAGTTCTTAAGTCTTGATGATAACACACTCTGCCCTTTCTCCTTATGGAAGGGACACATTTTCATCAAAGATATGGTTAAAGGTTGAGTCAGAAGAAACAAGACGAGGTGCTGGCTGTGGGGAAGGGGTGGAGGGTGGGTCTTCCACTTTGGAAAGTGTGGTAATGTGGAACGGTTTCTGAACAGGGATTCTGGAGTCTTGGGAAGTCTTGAGCCTGTAAGCAGATGCAAGTTCAAATCCCAGCTTTGCATTAACTGCATGTGACCTTGGGCGTGTCCATCTTTTGCATCACAGTCCCCACATCCATATAGCTGAGCCAAGCGATGATACTAACAATGAGAGCTATCATAAATCTAACACCTACTATGGGTCAGACCCTGTTCTAAGTACTTTCTTTGTATTGATTTTCATGAACAATCCAGTGAGGTAGGAATTAGCTTCATTCCCATTTCACAGCTGAAGAAACTGAAACACAGCAAGGTAATTAACTTGTTCAAGGTCACTCAGTGGCAGAGCTGGGAACCAAATCCAAGCATTCTGATGCATAAAGTTCATGTTAATACCCACGATGTCCCCATTGCCCTTCTGAAATTTTAGGTGAGGAGAACCCCCACTCTGCCGGAGGTCTCAGGTGCTCTCTTTTAAATAGCAAAAATCATAACATATCAAGCACTTTGTGTGTACCAGCCTTTTTTTCTAGATATTTTCCATACATTTTTATCTCCCTGGTTCCTCCCAGCAGCCCTATGACCTAGAAACTGTCTCAATCTACATTTTGCAGAAAGTGAGGCTCAGAAAGGCTAAAGGACTTGGCCAAGTCTACACAGCTGGGTCTGTTTGGGTCTAAAGCTTGTGCCCATAACCATGGCATGGCACTGTACCAAGAACTTGCTGTGGGAGCTCTGGGAGGCAGGACACATGGCTTAGGCAGCTCTGCCTCTGACTCCATTCCCCTCCCTGGAGTCCTGTCTCCCCATCTGTGAAAGGAAGAGGATTGGCTTTAATAAAAACTCTGCGCCTGTGCAGCTCTGAAATGCTACTGTCTGTATCTGCCCAAGCCCGTCCTTCTCATCTGCTAAGGTACTCACCAGGAGCTACATCTAAGGACCACTTCTGTCACCAGAGGGTCTGGGGAGGGGCTAGCACCACTGACATAGAAAGTCTTCCTGGGTTGGAAAATAGCCTGGAGAGTGGCAGCTCCTGGTGCCACCCTAATGTCAGAAGTCCAGGGAATGTCTGGCCAATGGGTCCTCAAGGGCATCAGGAGATGTCCAGGGCTGTGTGTGTGTGTGTGTGTGTGTGTGTGTGTGTGTGTGTGTGTGTGTGTGTTTGCAACTCATTTTTCCCCGATGCCTTTTTCTTCTCTCCCCATGCCCTTTGTTTTTTCTTTGTCCTTTCTTTGTTTTTGTCTCTCAGCATCTATTGCTCTGTGCCCCACTGACTTCCTTGGTCTCCCAGGTCTTCCTAAACTTCTTTTTGCTGTATGTATGTATGTATTTATTTTTAAATTTTATTTTACTAAGTTCTGGGATGTATGTGCAGGACGTGCAGCTTTGTTACATAGGTAAACATGTGCCATGGTGGTTGGCTGCAAATGTCAACCTATAACCTAGGTGTTAAGCCCAGCATACATTAGCCATTTATCGTGACGCTCTCCCTTCCCCATCCTGACAGGCCCCCGTGTGTGCTGTTTCCCTCCCTGTGTCCATGTGCTCTCATTGTTCAGCTCCCACTTAGAAGTGAGAACATGTGTTTGGTTTTCTGTTCTTATGTTAGTTTTCTGAGGATAATGGCTCCCAGCTCCATCCACATCCCTGCAAGAGACATGATCTCAGTCCTTTTCATGGCTGCACAGTATTCTATCGTGTATATGTACCACATTTTCTTTATCCAGTCTATCATTGATGGGCATTTGAGTTCAATCTATGTCTTTGCTATTGTGAATGTGCTGCAATGAACATACACATGCATGTATCTTTATAATAGAACGATTTCTATTCCTTTGGATATATACCCAGTAATGAGATTGCTGGGTCAAACGGTATTTCTGTCTCTAGATCTCTGAGGAATCGCCAGATTGTCTCTCACAATGGTGGAACTAATTTACACTCCCACCAACAGTGCAAAAGTGTTTTTGTTTCTCCACAACCTCGCCAGCCTCTTTGCTGTATTTCTATTTTCCCTCATCTCTCTCAAACTCCCCTAGCTCCTTGCTTTCCCTCTCACGCCTCTCTTAATCACTCTATCACATGCCCCCAGCTCTGGCTCTCTTTCTTGTCCTTATCTCCTTTCTCTCCTCTTTTCTTTCTCCTCTCTTCTCTTTCCTCAGCTCCAATCTCTCCACCACTCTCCCTTCCTTCCCTCCCCTTCCCACCCTTCTTTCCTCTTCTCCTCTCTTTTCTCTTCCTCCTCTCATCCACTCTTGCTCTTTCCTTTTTTCTCCTTCTCTTTCATCTTCCATTGTCCACCATCCCTTCTTCCCCTCAGATCTACCATTTGCTCTTGCTTGGCTGGCAGTGTCCTTGGTGGGTGGTGGATCACACACATCAGAAGTTTGAATCAAATCAAACTGCAACTGAATTATACTAATAAACCAATTAAACACCACTCAAAAGGTAATTTTCATAGCATCTCTCCTATTTATTGTAAATCATGTTTCTCTATCACTGCCTCTCCACTCCTTCTACATGTCTCATCTTTTTCCCCACCCTCTGACCCCTTCTCCTTTCCTCTCCCACCAGGCCTACCTACAGCCCTTTAGCCCACCCACCTCACTGTACAACCCGCTTCTTCAACTTGGGATTCAAATTTCATTATAGGGCAGTTAGTCAGATGAAAATACCACTGACCTGGGAGTCAGGAGACTTGAGTTCTTGTTCTTGGCTCTGCCACTAACTCTGTGTTCTTGGGAAAGTCTTGGAGTCTTTCTAAGACTATTGTCATCTGGCAAATGATGGCATTGGACTGGGTGATTTCCAAGGTCATTCTTCGCTCATGAAGTTGATTCTATGACCACAAATGACATTAAAGTTTCCAAAAGATAGAGGGTCCTGGAGAGATTTGTCACCACCTTCTCCTCACTGCCTTAAAGCAAGGCCCCTGGTGGGACCAAGTCATGCTGAGAAGATGGAGCTCAGATGGCTATTTGTAGACAGGTGGCATTCTCCTGCTTTCATTGAGAATGCTCATCACTCTCTGATCACCGTCCAGAGTGTCTAACCACCTCTGTCCCGCTATTCCCTCTCTAAAAATAGGAGTCTAAGCACTACCTGATTTTCAATCAAGAATCAAGTGGGGCATTGGTTAGACTCCATTTGTTTCCACTCCATCTCAGATCTCTCTAAAAATACAAAGGCATCCTACAAAAGCTAAAGAGATCAGAGATCTTGGTCTGGAAACAGGCCTCACCTTATCACCTGACTCTGCTTTTCAATACAGAGTGCAACTTTGAAATGTCCATGGGATCCAGACTGCAAGGCTGTCTTTTAAACCCGTATGGCTCATCGTTTTATTCTTGAAATTGAAATGCCACTGATATTATGTAAGTTATGTCAAAATAATTTATATGGGTAAGATGTGAAAAGTACTTTCCTACCCACCATTTCACTGGATCTTCAGAATACCTCCATAAGATTAATCAAGACATTCAAGACATATAATCCTCACTGGACAAATGAGGAAACTGAGGCATCAACAAGTTAAGGGTCTCAACCAAAGTCATATTAATTTAGACGTGTGACTCCAACTAATTAGACCCACATGGAACTGGATTTGAATCCTAGCTCTGCACTTATAAGCTGGATGTTTTGGGCAAATGGCTTCACCTCTCTATGCCTCAGTTTCCTCATTTGAGGGATGGGGATAATATAAGTACCTTTCATAGAATTATTAAGGATCAGATAAGCTAATATATGTAAGAAATGCAACATGATGCCTGGATATAATGAGTACTTAATAAAGGGTAGCTGGCCAGGCATGGTGGCTTAAGCCTGTAATCCTAGCACTGTGGGAGGCTGAGGTGGGTGGATCACTTGAGTTGAGGAATTCAAGACCAGCCTGGCCAACATGGTGAAACCCCATCTCTACTTTAAAAAATACAAAAATTAGCTAGGAATGGTGGTGTTTGCCTGTAATCCCAGCTACTCAGGAGGCTGGGGCAGGAGAATTGCTTGAACCCAGGAGGCAGAGGTTGCAATGAGCTGAGATCATGCCACTGCGTGACAGCCTGGGAAACAGTGAGTGAGACTCCTTCTCCCCCGAAATAAAAATAAAGGGTAATTCATCTGATCCAGCAATCCCACTACTAGGTATAACCCTGAGAAAAAGAAGTCATTACTCAAAAAAGATACTTGCACACACATGTTTATAGCAGCAGAATTCACAATTGCAAAATCGTGGAACCAACCCAAATGCCCATCTATTAACGAGTAGATAAAGAAATTGTGATATATAACTATATATGATAGAATACTACTCAGCCACAAAAATGAATAAATGAACAGCATTTGCAGTGACCTGGATGAGATTGGAGACTATTATTCTAAGTGAAGTGACTCAGGAATGGAAAACTAAACATTGTATGTTCTCACTCATAAATGGGAGCTAAGCTATGAGGACACAAAGGCATAAAATGACACAATGAACTTTGGGGACTTGGAGGGAAGAGGAGGAGGGAGATGAGGGATAAGGCAACAACTATGGTGCAGTGTAAACTGCTTGGGCGATGGGCACACCAGGACCTTACAAATCACCACTAAAGAACTTATGTAACCAAATACCACCTGCACCCCAATGACTTATAAAAAAATAAAAAGTAGCTGCTATTGCTATTATTGTCCTTCTTGTTATTAATGTTGGGACAGGTGCCTTTTTTCTCCTTTCTTCACATACATGTCTTGACCCTTAGGGGAGGTGATTTCTACCCACTCTTTCTCCATATGGGGAAAGTTCAATATAACTACCATTTCTGACCTTCTGTCCTCCCCATATTCACTCCCTTCTATGAGGAAGTTGGCAGCCTAACAGTCAGAGAATAGAAGTAACTGGGACAGGCTTTATTGACGTATGGGTCAACGCGTGTGCTTCACCTGCCGTTTCCTGCCCTGGTGTATGGGTGGCTGTGAAAAGCTGTCTCTCTCTCTCCAGCCACACCTGCAAATGTAGGTCTCAGGTTTCAGGATTTAGTTCAGGTATCAAAGGCAAATGTTCTAATTCAGCCTCAGAACCAGGTCACAATTTCTATTGCAGCCTTCTCAAGTTCAGCACTGGATATTTATAGTACTCTGTGGTTTTTGTTTGGTTATTAATCGATGCATGATTTATACACTACCTTGGTAAGGTGTCCAACAATCTTAGTTTGTCTAAGACTGAGGGAGATCTGAGATATGGAACTTTCAGTGCTAAGACTGGGGAAGTCCTACACCAACAGGGATCAGGTGGCTGCCCTGCATATTGGTTCAAACTTTGAAGTGATGAGTGATTTACTAAACTCCTTAAACCAACAAATAATAATAATAGTGTAGACATAATAATACTAGTGGAAAAATGTGAAAATAATAGGACATTTGAAATACCCAGGAAAAAAAAGAGAAGAAAACAGTTGATGTCACCCATAATTCCATCACTCAGGGACCACCCCAGCCAGGCCCTCCAAAAGACGCCCTTGTGTGTACTCAAGAGCATGCCATTTACATAGGCTGTAACATACATGGTGCTTTCTTGGCATGCTGTGTGGTTGTATCAACCCTGACCACAACACAACTGAGCTTGGTTTTGATCTTTTCCCCTGTGAAAGTAGGGGAAAACCCTATAGCAGGACATGGGGTGCTGGTGCTCCACTTTGGTGATGAGAGCTGATTTGATCCAACTGTTAACGTGTTTCACAAAGTAAGAGCTGAGATGATGCTTGTTGTGTTTGAACCCAGTCCCATCTCGGATTTGCTTCATTTCTTCAGCTCCCTGTTCAGTAGCCTTGCATTTTGAGCATTGCAATGTAAAGCTGAAATGGACAAGATCTGCTCTCAATAGGTGAAGTTACACCTCGGGATCAGCTGGGCCTCTTCAGGCCTGTTCAGCTCCTCAATTACATGCTCCTGGCTCTCATAAGTTTTTGGAGGCCAAGGGACAGTGAGAGAGAATCATAATGCTTTTCTACAAATCGCTGATAATACATCGAATCTAACTGGGCAGTGGGAATACTACTGGCAAATTCCTGAGGACAAAACCCTCTTGCAGCCCCCCATGAAGACATGAAAATGAAGAGGAAACATGAAGAAACGTGGTGCATGAATCCAGGACACTTGATACTGTCTGACAAGAAGGAGACAAAAGAGCACACAGAAATAGTGAAGCAAACTCTGCTGAGTTGAGAATAACTTCTACCTGTGAGTCAAACAGACATAGCAAGTTCCAGGAAGAAATCATGAGCAAAGACAAACACTTAGAAATCTTGGTAAAATTTTAATTTCAAGGATAGAAAATCAAGTGTATTAGCAAAGTAGAGGAGAATTACTTATCTGTTCTGCCACTGGACTGTCAACACAGGGAAGGCAGAAGCAGTGCCTACTTGATCTTTGCTGTCCTCCTCAAAACCTACCAAAGTGCATGGCCCATAGTAATTGCTCAGTAAGTGTTTGTTGAATGACTAAATAAATAGACATAATCGCATTACTAATCCCTACCCAAGTTAGTCATCCCTGTAGTCTTTCAGCCACCGTCATACCTCACTGACCTGCTGACTCAGCAGAGAATATTACTATCCTCATTTTACGGTCCAGGAAACTGAAATTCAGCAAAGTGATGCTATTATTCAAATTTACGTATCCAGCAATCAATGGAATTAGAATGAGAACCCAGATATTTCAAGTCCTAGATCTGGGCTCTGGCCTTGAGTGTTTAGAAGCAGCCCAGATACATTTCCATGCTTTCCTTCCCCTTCTCTTTGGCAAATGTTCAGCTTCAGTTCCACCACATCCCCAGCAACACATATATACCAGCTGTCCCCGTGGTGATCACCGTCTGGGAGGCCTAATAGACACCCACAGGGTACACATATAAATAAATCAACCATGTTGACCCACAAAGAAATTCCATGTGATAACCTGGCCCTTGGCAATGAAATCTTGATTCACGCAGATCTATTTTCCTTGGTGGATAATTTTTCATCCAGACTGTAATGTGATGGGGAGGCTTACAGACATCCATAAAACATTCAACAGAAATCCAATCCTCATTCTGAAGGGCTGGTGATACCCTGTGTCTCCCCTCTGCCTCCCAGCTTCCCCATCAGCTCTACCCACCAGGCCCCACTATCTGTTTTGCATTCTGGACAGGAAAATCTATTTTCTGATGACAATCCTTAACTCCTGGGGCATTTTCCCCCTCACACGGTATGGTATTTCGCAGTCTGGGTGGCATTCATTCTGATAGAGCTCTCTCTCTCTGTCTCTCTCTCTCACAATTCATTTCTAAGACCTTTCAGGAATGGGACAGAAATTTCTTTGTGTGTCCTCTTTCCCCAGAAGCCTGCGTTGCTGAAATGAAGAGAATGGACAAAGAGCCCACCCAAAACAGTAACCTTAACACCATCATATCCCTGAAGCTCGAGTTGGGGTGGTGGGACTGCCCTAGGAGCCCCGCACACAGTTGGCTTGAGCAGTGGGTACTTTCAGAAGGCACATATGGGCAACACAGAACACCTGGCAGGGCCATTTTCCTTTCTGTCCAGTGTCTTCTTTCTTTCCTTGTCTTTTCTGCACTCAATTACATTTTTTCCGCTTTCTTTCCCCCTTAAACCGGGACCATCATTCCCTGGGACATTATTTGAAATCTAACTGGCAAGCAAGAACTCCTCAGGGGTGTCATCCATCTCCCTCCCCTGGTGGTCCCCAAACTGCCACTGAGATGATGAGTGAAATATACACACAGAGGGAAATCTGTCTTGCTCCTTTTTCAACCTCAAGACACTCTGTTTCTGCTGGAAGCTGAGGAAGGGAAGCTCTCACAGCCAAAGGCACATTGGAAAATAGCAGCAGGGTATGGGGTTGTCAGAGAGAGTGTGGAAGGGGGCCCAAGCTCAGCTGCAAGCCGCCGCATGCTCAGAACGATGGCCTGGAAGCAAATGGAAGAGACCCTCACTGAGCCTCGCAAACACCTGCCTGGAAGCCAGGGTGGGCTATCAAAGACACTGCGATCAAATTTTGGAACCTACTGGTATCTTTGGAAAGCAAAGCAGAGCTGATGGCCCCAACAAGTGGAACCCCTGGCACTGGTTTGCAAAGTATTTGAAGTGTGAAGATGTGGGACACTGCTGAGATCTTGCTGACTGAAGTTTGACCCCACTTCTAACTTCCCCACAAACAAGAAAAAGAGTTTTTTTCCATGCAGGCAAAACTCTTGCCAAAGATATGGTTGGCTCTGTTTCTCTTATCTCTCCAAGCAGCTGACTCTTTGAAAAGGAAAAGAAAAATGACAATAAGAGTTTTCTCTTTTCCCTTCATGTGGCCTGAAATATCCAATCAGAGGTGGACTAAGTCCCTCTTAGACCACATGTAGGCCTCCCATTTATTAGAAGCAAGGACTTCGCTCTCTAAAGTAAGGGCCAGCAGGTAAAGACATTTAGCCAAATGAAAAGACCCCAAGTATGGAAGAAAGGGATAAAGAAGGAGACTCAACAATATAGAGTTACCACAAGCAGAAAGGTTTAGAAATGTTCCTGATAAGATAAAACAGGGCGCCACATCTCTGTAACCAGAGGGGATAATCAGAGAGGGGCAACTATGAAATCCGGAGAATGCCATGGAAATGAAAAGCAACTTGACCCAATCAAAAATAAAATTGCAATAGAAGCCTTAAATAGTATATGATAAAGGATCCATTTTTAAAAAATAAAGATAAAGTTAAGAAAACTTAGAAACATGGAAATGAAAAAGGAAAACTAAGAGATACAGAGCATGGATCCACAACACCCAAAATTGTAGAATGGGAAGAGAGGCAAGAGTACTGAGAAACTGAAGAAAATTTTGCTTGACTGAATAATTACTTCTATCCGCAAACTAAATGCACCTAATAAGTTCAGGGGAAAAAATGATGAGAAGCAACAAACACTTAAATATACTGGTCAAACTTTTTTAGTTTCAATAGCAAAGAAGCAATTCTATCAGCAAGGCAGGGGAGAATCCTTAACTGCTAAGAAACAGAAAATCAGGCAGGCCCCAAATTTCTTCTCTACAATGCAAACAGTGTGGTTTTCAGGGGAAAACAATATGACCCAAGAATTATATCGTTAATGAAGGTAATATTCCGATTAAAGAGGAGAAAAACCACTTTTTTTTTTTTGAAACAGAGTTTTGCTCTTGTTGCCCAGGCTGGAGTGCAACAGTGCAATATCGGCTCACTGCAAACTCCACCTCCCGGCTTCAAACGATTCTCCTGCCTTAGCCTCCCAAGTAGCTGGGACTACAGGCGTGCACCACCACAGCCTGACTAATTTTTGTATATTTAGTAGAGATGGGGTTTCACCAAGTTGACCAGGTTGGTCTTGAACTCCTGACCTCAGGTGATCCACCCGCCTCGGCCTCCCAAAGTGCTGGGATTACAGGCATAAGCCACCGCACCTGGCCAAAGCCACATTTTTTAAATGCGAGGGTTAATTTTTTAATTTATACACTCTGAAAAAAATTATTCAAGAATATACTGTGGTCAAGTAAGAAATTAATCAAATAAAGAATTATATAGTTCATATAATGAGAGACAGGAAATGAAGTAAAGTTTAAAGAAGCATGAACATTTTCCCTAATAAAACAAGATGTTATATTGGTTTTGACTGTAATGGTAAAGGGGCTACATTTCAGTGCTAACCACCAATGTTCTCAGTTGCGAGTCAAAAATAAAAACCCAAGTCTATTGTATGCTTTTTATAAGGGATGCATCTTAAAAATGACAAAAAATGATTAGGAATAAAAGTACGGCTAAAGATCTATCAGACACACCAAAAAACCCAGGGTGAACATGTCCACAAACATAGAGTTCAAGGCAAGAGAAAACAGTATTGAAAGAGGGAGTTTTGCAGGACAGGAGATTCAAGCCATAAGGAAGATGCAATACTGTAGATATTTCTGTATGGAATGGCACAGCTTCAAAAGGTATAAAGCAAAAACTATGAAAAATAAAAATAAAAGGAGAAACAGCCAAATCATCATTTTATTATACTACTTTAACATTCAACAAACCAAGTAGGTAGTGAGTTTGAGTAACAGGCATGCATTAGGTTTTTAAGTGCTGAAGAATAAACATGATGCTTGAGCACTAAACAAACAAATCCCCAAACTTAGAAACTCTGCAACTGTGAGGGCGACCGGGATGCCCCACCCAGATTCATCTTCAACAAAGAAGACTGTATTCTCCCAACCACTCAGGGTCCTTCTAGCAGACAGCATCAGCTGCCAGCCCTCTCCAGAGTCTGTTCCCATTGAAGAGTCCAAAGCCGTGTCCCCTTCCTGAGGCAGCCTGTATTCAATGATTGGTGTGGGGAATAAAGGCCTGTCCTCTTGTTCCCAACTCCAGACAACTTGAAAAGGTCCTTCAGAGCTCTCTGTGGGTGGGCTGAGGCCTCTGCTGAGACCTCCTTGCAACTCAACTTCTCCCTCTGCTCAGTTCTGCTCCCTTTCCTTTCCTTCCACAAATGTCACTTGACCCCAAGGTCCCTTGCTCCTAAGTCCCCTGCATGCTATTTTCCCTCTCATATCTTACTATCCAGACAACCCAACCTGTGAAACAAACTAATATTAGAGTTGTTTCCAAAATACTTAAACAAAAACACCAGAAGGACATATATGAATGTATGTGTTTCTTCTATATAGTTACTGGAACAAGACTGAAAACTTTAACTATAGGTGACTTTGAACATATTGGCATTGGGAAAATTACACATCAAGTTTATTAATACATGCTGCTAATTCTGTACTAAGTAGAAAATTCATAGTGTTAGATGCTTTTTTATTATAAAGGAAAGAATGAAAAATCAATAAACCAAGAAAAATCAATCCAGTAAGGTGGAGGAAGAGACACAAAACATGTCTAAGAAGATGAGAAAAGTATTTTTTAGAGATGCATCCTGAGGTGTGTAGGGGTGAAATAACATAATCTCTAGGGTTTTGTTTAAAACATTTCAGCAAATAGTATAAAGAAAAGAGAAAAAGATGAAGTACATGTGGCAAAATGTTGGTATTTGTCGTATATTGCTCATGGAACTGTGAGGAAGCACACATTATACTATTTGCCCTAATTTTGAGTGTGTTTGAACGTTTTCACTAAAGAAATTAAAACAGAGGAGGAAGGAATAATAAAAATAACTGAAGACATTAATAAAGTTTTTAAAAACTGAAAGCTAACAGGATGGATATATAAACTGGATCTTGAAAAAAATCGACAATAAAATAGGTGATTCATCATATTTAACCAAGGATAAAGCAAGAACCAAAGAATACATATAATTAGGAATATAATTACAGATCAAGAGTTAGATTTAAATATTATAAGAATATTATAACTTCAGCTGATAATTGTAAATTGTCAACAAAATGGTCAATTTACAGACAAAACATAAATTACCATATTAACATAAAAGACAGAAAATTGATGAGACTATTAATGATAAAGAATCTAAAGAATTGTTGCATGGTTAACTCTGTTAAGTCTTAGGCCTTGGCCACTCTAGAGTAAGATCTTTCCAACCTCTAAGAACCAGCAATATTATACTTCATAAATTATATCAAGACATAGAGAAAGGAGAAAGCTTCCCAAAGTATTTGAGATTAGCATAACCCTAATCTCGATAAATAAGCAATCTCGCTTTAAAGACAAATGTCAAAATTATTAATAAACTATTGCCAAATGGAAAACAGAAGTTTTTAAAGAGAGAAAGAGGTCCACAACCAATGAGATTTATCCCAAAAAGTCAAGTAAGAAAAAATATTGGGATCATTTAAATTTACACTCTCCTCTCCAAAGTCAACACTCGTTATGGATGTATTTGAAATGTCTTTTCACAAGAAATAAATTTGATCAAGAATATTTATTACGTAGAACACCATGCTTAATGGTGAAACACTGAGGACGTTCTTGAAAAAGATACTCACTACTGTCTTTTTATTTTACAATTTCCCTCAGAAGTTTTAATTAATGCAGAAAACTGAAATAACAGGATCGGTATTTCCACACCCATCCTTTCCTTCCATACAAACAACAGAGATTCTAATACCCCTTATTGGGAGGGGACCCCCCATTCCCAATCAGGATACACACTATGAGATATTATCACACCATCACTCATGGCTCAGGTGAGAAGAGTGAGGAAAAGATGAACTGTGGATTAAAGAGTTAAAGATAATAATGAAATAATAAAATTACTAATTGCTATCAAAAATGAACTTTAGATAATTTATCTAATTTGGGGGTGGTAGAATTTTTAGGAAAAAAAGCAAAAGAAGAAATTACAAAGTAAATTATTGCTGGGTTTTACCATTTAAAAATTAAATATTTTTGTAAATTTTGCAGCCAAGACTTTAAAACAAATGATAAAATCAGAAAAATATATAAGATATGCATTAAAGACAAATGGTTAATCTTTATTCTATTAAAAATTTGAACAGCTTTTTTTAATGGGCAAAAATTATGAATTAGCAATTTACAAAAGAAGAAATAAATGAGCTCTCAAATAAATGCAAATAAACACAGGATATCATGGTTTCTTATCAAATTGAAGAGACTTTAAAAATGATGATAGCATTGGTGAGACTTTAGGCAGCTAAGCTTTTTCGTTTACTCCCTCATAGGAAGACTAACTTATGTGGCTATTCCAGGAGTTAATTTATCAATAAATTTCAAAACCCTAAAAATGTTCACATCATTTTGTCTAGCAATCCACTTCTAGAATGTAGTAGGCATATTCCAAGATGATCCCTAATAATCCCTTCTTCCTGGTATTCACATTCTTGTATAATCCCCTCCCCTTGGGTGTGGGCAAGATCTAGGGCTTCCTTCTAACCAATAGAATATGGCAAGGGTGATGAGCTATCATGTCTGTAGTTAAGTTACATAAGATTGCCACATTTATCTTACTATCTGACTCTTTTCCTTCCTAGCTTTAATGAAGACAGCTGCCATTCTGTGAGCTGTTCTATGAAGGAGCCCACTTGGCAAGGAATTGGGGGAGGTCAGATTAACAGCCAGCAAGACACTGAATCCTGCTAACAACCATCTGAATGATCTTGAAAGCAGACCTTTCCCCAGTTGAGTCTTCAGATAAGACCCAGTGCCCATCTGCACCTGGGTTGCAGCCCTAAGAGAAACCCTGAAGCAGAGGAACCAGCTTAACCTGGTCCATGGAAACTGTAAATAAAAAGTGTGTTGTTTAACTGCTAAATTTGTGGAAACTTATTACACGGCAATACATAACTCATGCATAAGGATTTGCCAGAAGAAAATAATCATGGATGTGTGCAAAGATACAAACACAAAGATGTTTGCCGCAAATTTTTTAATAATTGAGAACCTTTGGAAATGGCTTAAATGTCAATGAAAATAAGACTGGAGAAATCAATTATAATATAGGTGAACCATATGAAATCACTTTTGCAGGTTAAAAAAGGTCAAATATCACTAATTTTATGTATTTCAACCTAATGCATTCATATAATATGGACATTAAAATAGTATTTATGAAAAATACAGTATGGGGAAACATCATAAAACTTCATGATATATTGTTAACTGAGAAAAACGATCTATAAAACTATGAAAATATGATTTTAATTTTGCAAGAGAGATATACAGATATGCATAGAGAAAAAGACTGCAGATATACCAATAAAAAGTGAACAATGTTTACCTTCAAATTATAGAATCTGGGGTGATTTTTGTATTCTTTTTTCTGTACTTCCCACAACAGACATATATTATTATTATGTTTGTAATCAGAAAACAAGATTAATTAGTATACATCAACAATGGAATACATTCCTAAGCCAGAACGAACTCTCTGTTTAGAACACTGTCCCTTATAGCTCACAAATCAGTCTGCCTGATTTCCTGGGCTTACAGAATCCCTGAGAGTGTGTTTAGAGGTGCCCTGTGATATCACCAACAGCTCTATTGGATTACTTCTCTGCCTTATGGAAATCTGTTATCCTCCCCTGTGGGCAGGTTCCTCCCATCCTGTGTCATACCCTTGGTACTTTGAGTTGTTCTCTCCAAATCCCTTGGTTCCTGACATTTCATAATGCTGGGCAGTAGAGGGAATTTTGAGAAAAACATGTGTGCTGAAAGAATGAGGAAAATCACTCTGCATTTTTCTCTCACGTTTCAGTTAGCTCTGCCCTTCTGTTGCTGTTCCGTTTCATCTGTTACCCAGCTAATGGCCCTATTAGAAAGCTGAAATGTTCCCCAGCTTAGTCAAGAATGGCTGATGGATTTTCTCTCTCAGACTCCAGAAATGCCTTGGGACAGCTGCACAGGTCCCCAGGGATGGGCCATTAGCTGGAAGGTCATCCTCACTGAGAAACCTATTTCCCTACATTAGAATTTGCTCCTTCCAGATTTACTTGGTGCTGTCTGCCTACTGTGTCCCTGACCATGCCATGTCTGCATTAACTCCAAGGCTCCCACTACCTAGAGGATAAGGGGATCTGTGTGATGTGATTTTGGTGTATTCAGCAAGTTCCATCACCATCAAAACATATTTTATCACTGCAGGAAGAAACAAGCATGTAGGAGAAAAGTGAGTTGGTGACTCTACATTTTCTTTCACTGAGAAAGGTCTTAAAATACTTCAACTTCAAAGCTAAGTCTAGGTTGTGACAAGATGGATTTACAGCAACCAGGAAGACAAGGATCACTTCTGGACTCACCAGGCATCTATGACCACCCCTGACCCAGAGAGGGCTCCTAATGAATGATTGTTGAATGACTCAGTGGTTGTTGAATGGATGACATGAATTTCTAGTGCAATATTAGCTTGGAATTTTCACCGATTGGTCCACTTTCTTATCCTGGCAATCACACAGCACAAACCTTCCCTCCTTTGCATATAGATTTTGAACTGTTGGCTCACTTGCTTGCATCTTCATGTCTTCATCGGGGCTTAACATTCCCAGTACCTTCAATCACTCTTAGAATAGTATCATTTTCCACTCAGTGACAAAGGAGAAATCACTGTCCTTGTCCCGTGCTTTGATTAAGGAAATTAGAATGGGAATTAGAGAGCAGGTTCTGGTGGTAGCATATGCAAGCCATGTTCTTCCTTATTCCTTGAGGAAATGTGGATGATATAATGCCTACCCATCTCTCTCATGAAAAAAGATATTGTAAGTTAGTTCTCACCTTTGCATATGGGGCATAGTATTTTCCCATCTGTGTACTTTCTGCAGTGGTGGCTTCTTTCTTGTCCCTTTCTGTGTCTAAGATCCCTGCTATTTTCCTACTCCCTTTTATGGAGCAATCCTGACTGCATGTCCTCACCATAATCCCTCCCGCTATGTAGAAACCCCAGGGAAAGTGTCTATCAGTTGTAACTTGGCAAGCCCAGTGTTTCTCTCATCTTGCCTATAGCCTAGGATCACCGATTCAGATTTACTTTCCTTCAAGGCCTTTTCTTCCAAGAAGTCTGTCCTGCACATGCAGCCCACTGTTGTCTCTCCTCTCAAATTTGTGGTGCATTTATATCTGGGGACAGCATTGTACAAAAACACAGCATGGACTTTGGAGTCTGGGTGACCCAGGTTCAAATCCTGGCTCTGGAACTTGCCCATTGAAGGTATGGACAGAGGAGTTGCTGTATTCGTCTGTTTTCACGCTGCTGATGAAGACATACCTGAGACTGAGCAATTTACAAAAGAAAGAGATTTAATGCACTCACAGTTCCATGTGGCTGGGGAGGCCTCACAATCATGGCAGAAGTGAAAGGTACATCACATGGGGGTAGATAAGAGAAGAGAGCTTGTGCAGGGAAACTCCCCTTTATAAAACCATCAGATCTCGTGAAGCTTATTCACTATCATGAGAACAGCACGGGAAAGACCCATCCCCATGATTCAGTTACCTCCCACCGTGTCCCTCCCACAACACCTGGGAATTGTGGGAGCTGCAATTCAAGATGAGACTTGGGTAGGGATACAATCAAACCATATCAGTTGCCTATGCTAAGCCACTTTTCACATCTGTTTAATGGGAGTAGTCACCCTTCCTTCACGGAGTTATTTTAAGGCAGTGGCTCCCAAAATGTGATCCCCAGAACAAATATCACCAAAGAACTCATTAGAAATGCAAATCTGAAGACCACTACCCCAAATCTCCTGGAAAGTCTAGGGGTGCTGCCCAGCAATCTGTGCTCTAACAATCCCTCCAGGTGATTCCGATTCATGCTGAAGTTTGAGACCCACTAAGAATTAGTAACAACACGTGCAAAGCATGTGTGTATATATGTTTAAGAATCTTTGCTATTATTCTGTGCATACCCCCTCAGCTTGATGCTGTCTTGCATTAATTAATCTCTATATGGAAATGCAAAAGAGCACAGTGGTTATAAAAGTACGGGCTCTGAAGTCAGACTCAGACTGCTCAACATTCCGTTTACTCCAGCTTTGTGGTCTCGGGTGAGTTCATATCCTTTGTGTGTCTACATTCCTGTAATATGGACACAATGGTAGGAATAACAAATACTCTGTTGTTTTAGTGGGGAGTAAAGCCTGACAAGAGATGTTGAATGCCTTGTCCACTGTCTAGTGTGTAATAAATACCCACCTCAAGTTATCTTATTATAGTCTCCAATTGTGTTCATCTCACCTCAGTTATATCATAAACTCTTCAAGAGCAGGGCTGATATTTTCTAGCTCATTTGCATTGTGCAAAAAAGTAAGGGCACAATGAATGCTTGTAGATCTGACTCTTGTTGTACCATATATTAATATCTTACAAGATAAGATCACTAGCATTCTCATGATAAGGTGACTTGAGTTGACATCACAAAAAAAAACTACCATTGTGAAATGGACGTGATTGTTTGGGAAGACCTAGGATTGTGTCCCTCCTCTTCCACCTACCCATTCTGTGGCTTTAAGATTCTATTTCTTTGTCTATAAAACAGGGTTGTTACTTTATATGAGTTTAGAAACAGAAAATCCTAATTCACATTGGTGCAAACCATTAAAAAACACAGGATCTCAATTCCCAGGAGTCTGGTGGTTGGTGGTTGGGTGGGTGGGTTGGGGGCTGTCTAGTGTTGGTTTAGTTGGTGCTCCATGATGTCATTTGGGGCACAGGCTCCTCCCATCTTTTTTTCTCTTCTGTTCTTGATGAGAGGGCTGTGCTCTCAGCTACTCCCCTTGGGATTTCCAAGATGCCAGGCAGTCCCAGACATCATGCCCAGACATCAATGTCCAGAGGAAAAAAGGAACTGTCTAAATGTGACTCCTTGAGAAGAAGAAATCTTTCCCCAAAGATCCCCAACAGACTTCTCTTATTCCTAAAACATCTACAGGGGTGAGAATGGGATTACCATGGTTAGTTCATGCTGATCACCCGAGGTGTCATGGATAAACTGGGGGTTATCCAATGCCATGCCTAGAACCAAATTGAAAGGATCTTTGTGGGCCGAGCAAGGTGACTCACGCCTGTAATCTCAGCACTTTGGGAGGCTGAGGCGGGCGGATCACTTGAGGTCAGCCTGGATAACATGTTGAAACCTTGTCTCTACTAAAAATACAAAAATTAGCCAGTGCACCCTGGTAATCCCAGCTACTTGGGAGGCTGAGGCACGAGAATCGCTTGAAACTGGGAGGCGGAGGTTGTGGTGAGCCAAGATTGTGCCACTGCTCTCCAGCCTTTTAGAAAAAGGATCTTTGAGGTGATAATGAGATCACTGTATATACATTATGTCTAGCACACAAGTGACACTTATAGAGGTGGCCTTCATCCTCCGTCACTTCCTCTTTGAGTCCTTTTTCTTACTGCTCACATGCATGAACCAAGTTCTGTGCATTTTGCCTCCTTAATTTAACTTCAAATTGTCCATTTCTCTATGTGATCCTATCACCTTCCAAGTCTAGGTCATTTTCTCTCTCCTGAACCTCGGCAGCAGCTCCACCACACAGTTTCTTTTTTAATTTTATGATTGAACTCTTCCTACTTAACTCCTCCAGAGCCACAAAGTGATTTTTTTTATAACGTAAGTTGCTTAACACCTTCTGTGGCTTCCTATTCTCCCTGGAATAAAACCAAACTCAGATGTGGTGGTCAAGAGAAATCTACCTCCCAATCTTCAACCACAGAAGGCACCGACCTCCGAGGTGGAGCGCTGACTTTGTGGAAGGTCAGACTTCCCACAGTTGCTTCCAGCCGACGGCTCAGTGGCCGTGATCTAAGGCAGGGACACATGGGACTCCCCTGTTGCCCAACCCTTCTCAAACTGCACAACAGGCTCGGATGCTTTTGCCCAAGCTTTCTTCCTCCCCTTTCTCCTTGGTTCAAGGTCTGATCACTTGCTTGGAGGTCTGATGCTTTCTCAGCCTCTCTCTCCATTTCTCCTTTGAGCACTTTCCCCTAGTAAAATCTGTATATGAGCAATATTGTCTTGACACCCCCATATACGAGGGCCAGGATTAACAAGACTCGAAGATCAGGACTCTGCCTGACTGTGCAGCCTCATGTGCCGTGCATACTCCTTGCATCATCTACTCCAACCCTCTTGAAATGCAGACAACCTCCCCTTACATACTGGTGTTTGCACTGCCCGCTCCCCTGCCCCAATACCATTGCCACCTACATGCCAGGGTTGGCTGACATCTCAGTGTAAGTGTTCTTTCTCCTGGAATTCTTATTCTCCCTTTTCCTGCACACAAATACACACATACACACATCCTCACACCCATCCACCAGGGTTACATGTCTCTGTACTGAATGCCCAGAACACTCTTCCAACCTCCATTGAAGCACGCATCTGTCTCTGTTGCAATTTCTGATTCAAGTGCTTCCCCACATAGAATGAAGCTCTGTGTAGGGCAGCCCCATATCCTTTCATTCCCCATTTGTCCAATTCCCAGAACAGGACCTGGCACACAGTAAGTGCTTGTGGTCCGATGTCTCCTTCTCCTCCTATAATCCCCATATGTGGCTAGGGAGACACAGAAAATCTTTGTTTTTCAGGATAGAGCCCCCTGAAAAACATTCATGTTACACTTCCTTCCAGCATCAGCCTGGGTTGGACGTAAAGGGATCGGAAAAGATCCCAAGGCACTAAGATCAAGCTTAGAGGCCTGGCCATCCTGGCCATCCTTGGGTTTAGACAGGAGCAGTTCTCAGCCTCAGGGAAGCTCAGTTTAAATGCACGTCAATCATGCTCTGGAGAATCCTGGATTAAAAGATCAAAGCTGACAAGCTGTCTGTTAGGGGAGGGGGCAGCCAGGACATCCAGGAGATGTGTTGAGTAGAAACCACACAGAGAATGGGCTTATGAAGAGCATGGCTTCTATGTGTGTGTGTTGCTGAGTTACACAAAGGCGCCCAGCCTAGGGGGCTTGTAGGGGCTGAAACTCAGCCCATGTTCCCTCCACTGCCCGGCGTGCCCTGCAGTGAGGCTGCATGGGCTATAATTTAACAACACAGAGAAGGCACCTTTGGTAACTACACAGAGATATGCCACAAGCTAGCGGTAAGCTTGGGTGAGGACGGCTGGACTCTGGGGAAGAACTTGGAGCTGAGGGTGAGCAGAGTTGAGTTCTGGCCCTTGTCAGCCTCAACATGTTGAATGACATTGAGCAAAGCAACTCCTTCTTGGGGATTCAGGTACAATTTTTAGCCCCCATGATGGGCCAGGAGCTGGGTTTAGAGACTGCAAATACAGCTGAGGACAAGAGAGAAAGTCAAACAGTCCTCTTGAAATTCATGAATCAATGGGGAAAGTAGGCATTCAACAAATAACCACATAAGTAAATAAAAACAAACGTGATACGTAATACGCAGAAAAGCCAAGAGTGCAATGAGACAGAGTTACAGGGAAGGTCTCATCTGCAAGAAGAGAAAGTCTTGTTAAGGTCGAAGCATGAGAAGGAGTTAATTGAAATGTGGAGTGTAGGGGAAGAGGTAAGTAAGGTATTTGGCTGAGGAACAGTATTTATCTATTCAAATATTTTTGAGCACCTATTATGTGCTGGGATCTGAAACGATAAAGACAAGGAAAGGGTTCATTGAGGCAGAAACAAAGAAATGGAGGGGAAAAAAAGGGATGAGTTTATATAGAAGGTGGAGGCAGTGACTAGATCATTCAAGACCTTGGATAGCAAGATAAGAATTTGGAGTTTTCTCCTGAGAGAAATGAAAAGATGTTGGAAGGTTTTAAGCAGCTGTATGACATAATCTGGTTTGCATGTTGGGAAGGCCATACTAGCTACTTTCGGGAGACCCAAAGCCTGAGGCTAAGGGCTGCTCAAGCCCAGCTGGCCTAGCACACAGCAAGCAGCCCTTAGCCATGTGACTGGAGACCTGCAACCTCTTTCTTTATCATTTGGCTCTTGATGGGGACCAAAGGAATTGCTGTCTTTTGGGAGCTTGGCTTCCATTATTGCCCTCACCTAAGGGAAACTAAGTTGAGGAGGAAGAAAGGATAAATAGAACTAACTGTACCACTCAGGTACGAAGCTGTTCCCAGTTCTCAAGAAAAATCTATGCAAAATCACCCAGTTTGATCTCCACTTTGTGACCTGGGGATTAGTTCATGGTGTCTAATTTGTCACTGAGACATATCATTATCTGCCCAGCAGATGCTTTCCTCTGTGCAAAATGAGCAGGTTTGTTACATCGGTAAGCGTGCTTCCACAGCTTCAAGTCGGCCAATCTCTTCTGATAGTCATTCTGCCTATGGTGGTTTGCTGCACTTATCAATCTATCACCTAGGCATTAAACCCTGCATTCATTAACAATTTATCCTGACGCTTACCCTTCCCCTGCCTCCCCAACAGGCCCCGATGTTTGATGTTCCCCTCCCTGTGTGAAGGATCTAGAACCAGAAACACCATTTGACCCAGCATTCCCATTACTGGGTATATTCTCATTACTGGGCATATACCCAAAGGAATATAAATCATTCTATTATAAAAATACATGCACACATATGTTTATTGCAGCACTATTCACAATAGCAAAAACATGGAATCAACCCAAATGCCCATCAATGATAGACTGGATAAAGAAAATGTGCTACATATACACCATGGAATACTATGCAGCTACAAAAAGGAATGAGGTCATGTTCTTGACAAGGACATGGATGAAGCTAGAAGCCTCATCTTCAGCAAGCATTCTCTTTTGATGAAGTCACAAGCACATCTATTTCTGCTAACTTAGTTCAGGGATGGGGTCCCCAGTGGGAGGGGACAAAAGCTGGAATTTTCAGTCATCTATGAGAAGGCACCTCCTCAAAATGCACATCTGGCAATAATGACCACTGGGGGGTAGTTGGTACACACTTGTGCGCACACACACACACACACATCTTGGGTCCTGGTAAAGTTCCAGTCTGCTCAGATTCCTGCCTGCCCTGACTCAAGGAGTCCTACGTGTTCTTATTCTCTGAACCCCTACCCTGATGAAAGCACAGGCTTCCACAGCTTCAAGTCGGCCAATCTCTTCTGATAGTCATTCTGCCTCTTTTCCACATGGTTTTGTCTTCTGCCTTGAACTACAAGTTCCATCTCTTCTAAGACACTATGACCATAGGATCACTTCTTCTTTTTATTTTTTTCCTTAAGTAAACTTTTAAGTGAACTGGCATATACTTATAGACGAGCCCCAAATGATCAAGGTAGAACTCCATCAATTTCTACCACATTAGGAAACAAAATATTCCCAGTGTCCAGAAGCACCCCCTCACCCAACTCCAGTGAAGTCTCTCACCTCCTTTCCCTGACTTACCTGACGTCTGAATGTGTTTTGTCTGGGTTTTGAGGAACCTAAGGTTCAGAGGGAGGAATCACAGGTACACTCACCCAAACAACCAGCATATCACAGCGCCTCCTCCCCACCATCTCTAGGACTTTCCCGCTGCCTCTACAGCGCCCTCTACGGGCGAAAAGGCATCTCCTTTCCCTGTCTACCCAGTAGGGCCATTCCCTCCTTGGAAGAGAACACCCTCTCCCCGCTTTCTTTGCAGTAAGCCCTTCCTCATTCTCGGTTCCAAAATAAAATCCTCTTTATTTCCCCAGCTCTTTCCTTTCTGTGAGCTCGACATAAAACCTCTCGCCAGCTCCTCTTGCAATTACCACGGAGAGAATCTCATCTATTTTGAGCGATTCATTTGTGCTTTCACACCGGGCCTGTCTTTAACACACCTGAATGATCCTCTTCAGGACAGCAAGCTGGCTCTGAGCTACACCTTTTCAATGCCACCAGCTCCGACTCACTCCCCCTCCATCAGGACTCTTATCCTTTTCATGATTTCATTCCTTGCGCTGTTTGAAATGGATCATTCTACCCAGACAGTTACTGATAAGACGAATAGCTCCTCCCTGCCTGGGGCCACTGGGTTTACCGACACTCGGATGTAAGCATCTTCTACAAGGATTTAATTTAGATATTTAGACAACAGATTTTTATCTACCTTACTGGTCGTATTGCCTTTTAGAAGAGAGAGCATAATCAATGGGCTATTTAATGAGGAGGCAGGTGAGACTGTCTGTGTATGTTGGGTGCAGGGAAATAAAACAGCAAGGACAAAGGGCACACTGTGCAACCTTAAGTGTCCCTTCCCCACGCTGGGCTTCAGGGTCCCATAGGTAGGATGAAAGGGATGTGAACTAAGTCAGAGAGGGAAGAACTTGCAGGGGGTCCATGCGCCACCACCCCTGCCAGTGGTGCAAGTTTTGATCTACACAAGGATACCCTGTTGAGAAGGTGAGGGTGGAGTTTAGCCCTACTCTGCTGATCACACTGTGCCACCCAGAGAAAGCAGCTCCCTTCCCTCATTCACACGAAGGTGCTGTACAGTTAAGCAGCAGCCTGGATGCTGTTGCATACACGTGATTTTTTTTTGGGTGTGGGAGGGGATCGGGGGAAAGCATCCAGAGCGTTCCAGCTTCTCAAAGCATCTGAATCCCCATGAAGGCTTCCAAGCCACTAGTTTATGAGGTCTCTCAGGCTTCCCTGCCACTCTGTAAGTTTCCTTGGTGTTTCCTTTCCTTTCAGACTTCCCCCTTCTACCTCTCAAGTCATCAATAACCACAGAGCCCTACTCTTCAAATAAAATAGCAGGAAAGGGGATGTTGGGCTGGGCAATGGTTTCATTTCTCAGAGAAGCAGTTTCATCCCAGGGAGACTGTGGTGGGATGTTCGTGGGCAGAGAAGGGAGTTCTTAGGAAAGGTGATGTAGGTTAGGGTAACAAGTTAATAAAATGTAACTTCGGAAGGTAACAGGGTGCCTGGGCAGCTGCCAGCAGACAAGCTAAGGAGCTGCTGTTGTCTGAGGTCTCAGACTGAGAGCAAAAAAAAAAAAAAAAAAATTAAAACAAACACAGCTGGAGTGAGTGGGTGGAGGGGAAGTGCTGGGAGGAATTCAAGCCCTGAGAAGCTTTGGGGACTAATTTAAGTCGCCTTTCTATCCATGTTGACCAGAGGAAGTGAGGTAGCAGGCTCAGATTTGCAGGCAGCTCCAATCTGCCGAACACCCATTATTTCAACCCAGGGGTGGTTGACGTGTCTTTGATTAGGATTTGATCGTTCACATTGCACAAAGGATTTGGGGCTCAACTTTTTAAAGCCTCCATTAAATATTTAAGTAGCCGGCCCCCAGAGCATTTGAATTAGAATTTGATTTATGTCACATTGATTTACACATTGCCTTTACCCATCAGATCCTCTCTGCAGGGAAGGTGGCATTGTGGCAAGGAGATTCCGTCCATCAGCTTTGGGAGTGGACCAGGAAAATTATGAAGGGTTGGGGACCATCCCTGTCATTTTGGAGCAGTTCAATTCTGGGAGAGTTCCCTATGATGAACCTCTTTGTTTCCACTTGAGTTTCATTAAGTTTGAGACTTTTTGCAACTACATCATTCTGAAGGAGACTCACAAACTTCAGCCACTCCTGGGGGTGAGTGATTGCACAATTGATTCCCTAGAATGTTCAGTGTGGTCTCTATGATTCCTAGGGTACTTGAGAGTAGAGATACCCTACTTTTTAAAAAACGGAGGATACAAAATTTCTAACTTACAACAAAACGAATTAGGTAGAGTAATTCTTTCCATTACTCTAGAGTACCAGCCATAGGATTCTTTCTCAATATGCGGGCCACCCAGCATCCTCAATTAAACCCATTTCTTCCTGTTCTTGTTCTTCAGGTGTCTGAACAAATGCGTTTCTCTCTACCTCTCTCTATTCTTCTCTTTTTCTCATAATAATTATAATAGTTGTAATGTTTTGAGCTCATACTACATCCTAACACTGAAACTGTGACCCAAAGAGTTAAAGAAACCAATGCCTAATAAAAAAAAATTCTTGAGTTTGCAAGATGACAGATAAGAAAAGGAACAACTTGCTGAAACACTGCAACTTCCTTGGCTGAAGTCAGTTGGAACCAAGATGGCTGACTGGAGTCCATGCTGAATTTCCTTGGTATGTTTCATACTGACTCCCTTCAAATTTGCACATGCGACCCATGAAGCAGCATGCAGAGATAACTGTGCATGCCAAAGCTCTTTCTGAAACCCCCCTTTTCTTCCACCAATCACTTGCTAGTCTCAGAATCTATCCTCTGAGCCTTTTCTAATACAAATATTGCCTTAAAGCCAGCACAGAGACACAGATTTGAGTCTGACTCTTGTCTCCTTGGGAATCGACTTTCAATGTAAAGCTTTTCTTTTCTCAAAAACCAGGTGTCATAGTTTTGGCTCAAAGCACATGGGGGCAGTAAGCCTCTTTTGCTTAACAACAACACTGTATTAAGCCTTTGATTTGACACTGTTTTATTTAATATTCACAACCATCCCACTAAATTATTCTGCTCCAGGTTAATGATGAGGAAATTGGGGTTCAGATGGGTTAAGTCACCTGCCCAAGATGACATATCCCATATGTGGCAGAACCAGGATTGAACTCAGGTCAGCCCGAGTTTAGAGGATGGACAGAGTGGAGCTACCACATGCAGGTGGGTGGGAGCAGTCAAGCTGAGAGGAGCGAGGCAGAGTGAGCTCGCTGTGGCTTCACGAGCCTATAGAATGTTCAAAGGGGGTGAGGGAGGGTCTCTGCTAGAGCAAAGATGAGATGGACCCCTCCCGGAGGGATGCCAGAAAACTTCACTCTCCGCTGGTCCCCACAATGGACTCCACTCCTTGTTTGCTACTCCTCTTCAAGTCCCCAAGATGCTACTTTTCCACTTTCATCTGCATAACCACAGCCACATCTCCTCCCCTGCTCCCACTCCTGACACCCCCTTCCATTCCTCCCCAGCCTCCTCCTGCTTCCTGTCTTCTTCAGCCCAGGGAATGCAGCAGCCATCTACCCACTGAGTATACGCTGAGTCCTCAGCCCAGACACACAAGTCGACAGTCTTGAGGCGGCTTAGTCAAAGCTCCAAAAGTAAATATCTAGAAAGAACGAAATGCCTAACCCAAGGAAAAGGGATGCTGATGTGCCTTTCCAGGCACAGCATCAAGGAATTTTAGAACTGGAAGAAATTTAAGGGGATGTTAGTTTCAAGATGGGAACAGTGAAGTCCAAAAAGGGAGAGTGACTTTTCTACCACCACACACTTGATGTATTTCATTCATTCACCTATCCAAGGAAGATTTATCAGTCAGCCACCCTGTGCCAATCATAAAAGCTGGAGATTAAAAATTGAATAAAACAACCTCAGGGATTTATAGACTAGGCTGTGGTGACATGCCCTCATCTTAAAAAGTCTTGTAATCCATGCAGATATTAAAGTTTGCTATTATTTTAACAAGAGGGATAATACTTTTCATATTTCAGACCCCATAGTATTTACAAATATCATCTCATTTAATTATCACAACAATCCTATGAGGTAGGTAATATTTAATTCCCATTTTACAGATGAGAAAATGGAGGTGCAGAAATGTGAAGTGACTTAACTAAGGTCACACAGCCAGAAACTGACAGAGCTGGGGTTCAGACGCAGCCTGCCTGTCTGCAGTACACCACCCTGCCTGTCCCAAGCACTTCCATAGCATGATACTGTAAGGGAAAAAAGAAAACTACCAATAAGCCCCTCACAACATAGTAAAATAGATGAAAATACAAACAAACAATGCAAAGTCAGAATTAAGAAGAAATAAATGGCACTCAGTAGGGGGATAGAGGGGAACATGGAACAGGGATCTGTAAGGTCTAGCCTTTCCCAGGATGATGAGTGTTGAACCATACATTTGTATATGAGTCTCCTGGCAGACAAAGGGAAAATATAAAGTCTTCATTATATGGTTTTCACAATTCTTGATTAGAAAACAGTTCTTTTGGGGGAAGTGTAGCCGTCTATTTTTTCTTTTTTAAAAAAATTACAACCTACTGAATCCTGAACTCTGGAGGGCAAAAACCACACCTTGTTTATTTCCAGGGAGAGTCTCCTCATAGAGCATGATGTGAAAGGTGGTTATTGAACTGGGGCTAGGGGGAGTGTGTTCATTTCCTAGGACTGCTATAACAAAGTACCACATGCTGAGTGGGTTAAAATGACTGACAGGTATTCTCTCATGGTTCTGGGGGCTAGACATCCAAAATCAAGGTGGTGTTAGGAACACGCTTCCTCCAAAGACTCTAGAAGAAGATGTTGCATTGCTTCTTCCAGCCACTGGTGGCTCTGGCATTCCTAGGCTTGTGGCAGTATCATTCCAACCTCTGCCTTTGCCTTTGTCTTCCTTCCACATCTGTGTCTTCTCCTCTCATCACAAGGACACCAGTCATATTGGATTAAGTGCCCATCCTACTCTAGTGTGACCTCATCTTAACTAATTATATCTGCAGTGTAACAGCAATGATGCTGTTTCCAAGTAAGGTAGCATTCAAGGGTTCTTGGTTGGCATGAATTTGCAGGGCATGAAATTCAGCCTACTGTAAGTCATCAGAGATGGCCTTTCTGAGAAGGTAATGATTTTGCTGAGATATGAAGAAGAATAAAGAGGACTTGACAATGCCCAGATCAGGGGGAAGGACAGTCCAAGGTGAAGTGTGAGGACTCTAAGCCTGGGATAAGGATGGTGTGTCTGAGGAACATCCTGCAAGAGGTAGAAGGGTAAGTGGGGGCCAAAGGAGCAAGGAACGTGGGGGCTGGGGCTTTGACAGGAGCTTGGGGTTTTATTCAGAGCACAGCAGCACAGGTTTTGAGCAGAGAAATGATGTGAGACTGGTGTGGTTTATAACTGATCACTGTGGCCATGGCATGCAACTCCGCTCTGCGGGGAGTGAACAATGTCAACACAGTGGAGTTTTTGGGAGACAGTTTCTGTAAGTCTAGTTGAGAGGTGATGGCTGCTCTGACTAGTTCAATAGCACTGGAGATGGAGGAAAAAGGGATTCCAGCTTTATTTATAACTGACAGACCTGCTGGTGGATTGATTATATGCTGGGGAGGCAGAAGATGATCTTGGAGTCCTCAGTGTTACACTCTCCATATCTACCTGTGGCTGCCATTTTTTCACTCAAGAAACACCTTATTCCTCTTCTCATATCCACACCTATAGTTCATCCTCATTCACTTTGACCGCTTCCTTGCATTCCATCTTATTGGCAGATCACAATCTAGTATTTATTAATTCCTCTTTTGTTGGATGCGTAGGTTACTTATAATTTCTCACAGTTACAGCAATGGTGCCATAAATATCAATTAAATCACTCAGTTCTTCAACAAATTTCTTGAACAGCATTTGGGCACATTTCTTCAAGCTAGAAGGGGTGTAGTTGGGTTGCAGGGTACTTTTGCTTTAATGGGATTTTATGTAATCATAAGATACTCCCATAGTTTCAGGGGGCAGGGATGAGCTGGTCTCTTATGAAGCAGAAAAGGCCCATCTCTTCCCAACCCTCTGAAGCCAAACAATCTCAGAGGAGCCTGCTGTACCTCCCTTCTCACCTCCTCACTTCCTGTGCCTTCCTAAATTTAAAAATTGCAGGGTTCTTGTAGGCCATATGCTACCTTGTGTCTAGTCTTTAAAAACATGGAGTGGCATTTTGGGAATGGGGATCAGGCTGCCAACTGCAGTTTGGATCTGGGAAATAGCCCAAGCCTCCTTGCAGACAGTTTTTCTTTCCTTTAATATGTGCCTTCCTTTGAACCCAGGTCCAGAGCCTCATACCTGTTCTGACTCATAGCTCTCCATCTGCTACAGCAAGTCATTCTTGGTAGAGAGAGAGAGAGGATTGGGGAGGGAGGTAAAATCCCATTTTAATTCCTATCCCTTCTCTAAAAGCTACCTATAATTTTTTTGGTCTGTTCTAAATCTCTGTACTCATCAGAAACAAAGTTTGAGGCAACACACATGACAGAAGAGTAATTCCTTTAATATGCAAAGAGCTCTTACAAATTAAAAAACGAATAATCAAATTCCATTAAATGGATGAAAGACATGAAAAGGTAATCATAGCAAAATATAAAATGGTCAACAAACATGCAAAGACCTGTGCCCTCACTCATTAAAGAAAGAGAAATTAAAACAAGTATACACCACTTTCTAATTCTCAGAATGAGATAGATGAAAGAGCTTGATAATTCCCCAACTTGTAACAGTCAAATAAAATGATTCTTATACTCTGGGTTGGGAAGAAGAGGAGGGTAGCCTGCTCACTTTGGGGTGGGCAATGAGACGGTATCATTTTCTGGAAATTTCTCATAATTCCATTTCTAGGAATTTATAGTATAGATCTACCTCCAAGGTGGGCAAAAATAAATGTACCAAAATGTTTACTGTAGTATTGTTTATTATAGCAAAAATCCTGAAAACAACCTGATTATACATCAATAGGATATTGATTAAATAAATGACTCATCTATACAATCAAATACAATGCGGCCATTAAAAAAAATAGCAGATAGAAGGGTAGTTCTAAATGCAGTCATATATTTTAAAAACACAAAGTTAAGAAGGAAAGGCAGGTTTCCCAGCAGGATACATTGTATTATCATATAAAATATTTCTGGAAGAATACATTAGAAAGCACAATAGTAGTTGTGTCTAAAAGAAAGGAGAACAGAGTGAAGATGAAGGAATTTTGGGGTTTTTTTTTTTTTGTACTTCTGCAGTACTTTTTATAAACCATTGCCATGTGTTACTTTTAAGATTAAAACTCATTTACAAAATATTTAGCAGAAAGCAGATAATTCAGTGTTGAACTTAAAATCTGAAAATCAGATCATTTGAATCTTAACCCCGGTTCAAGTTCTGTTTGTGGCTGTGTTACACTGGGTTAATTGCACAACCTTTCTGGGCCTGATTTTCCCATTACTGAACTGGAAATGCTACAGATTTGTTGTTGTTGATGTTCTTTATGCTATGGGAGGGGCAAAATGACACAGAAAGTAAACAGCCTGATTGACTTCAAAATTTTGTTACTCACGTGCAAACATTGATCTAGTATGCTTGAAGATCATGTTACTTGCTTAGTTAAGAAAACAATAATGTTTCCTCACGTGAAGACCTATCTGGAGATGTTAGAGGGTGATCTAGTGTTCACTTTTCCTTCTGTTAATTCCACCTGTGGCCTAGTGCATGCTGGGAGTAAATAGCATTACCGCTCAGGTTGATGCACACCTGGTGAGATTTTTCTTTGGTGCCTTCCCTAATGTTTAGAAGGTAATTGGGTCCGTCTATGTCTTGGGTAGGAGTCAATGGAGACATAGTAAATATCAACAGAGACAATCACCAAACAGAGGAGATGTCACTAGCGACAAGAAAAGCAGAAATGCACAAGTGAGAAATATCTGACCACATGAAGATAAAGGAATATTGTAGGGTCTTTGCAGAGAAATATCAAAGAATCATGGGTTAAAGAACAAGGATGGAGTTCACGTGTGGGTGAAGGAAGAAGTTGGCTCAGTGAGCAGGAGTGCCCTTAAAGAAAGAGAGAGGGACTCAGTGGCAGACAAAGATCATCTTAGGGGAGTCTCTTAGTTGAGAGAGAAAAGAACAGACAAGTAGATGAGAAGAACAAGAGAAAACTGTGTTCTTATGATTGTTATCAATTTGCCCTATAGCTCCAAAGTGGGGAAGGGCTGAGTATGGGGGCAGGGAATGTCGTTGGGAGAGAAGAATTCACAGAGTTCACAGAAAGCTTTGTCTCCGAGGAATGTTGCTAAGTCAGGGGACATCCTCTCGGGAGTTACATCATGGCAACCTTGATGAAAAAGACACCCAGGTGAGTCCAGTTCAGATGCCAGGTTACTATGCAGCATTTCCATCCCTGCAGGGGCAGGACTCATTCATCTGTATCTTAAGGAAGTTGCCCTTGGTCAGCAAATTATAAATCCTTGATGCACAAAGGAATGAATGGTGCCCTTTCACTCAAGGCAGACATCTGAATTCCCAGACTATGATCCCAGGGAGGTGAGAAAGAAAAACTCTGGTCCTCTTTTGCCATGTAAAAACTATTGATTTATATCAAGACACCGACTAATATACAATTTACAAACACGATCACCAAGAGCGTTATGGCTACTGTTTACTGAGCACTTAACTCGAGATCAGGATGGTGCTAAATGCTTGCAGACGTTATCTTACTTAATCCTCAAATTCAGCCCATGAGATGGATACTACCATCAACCCCATTTTACAGATGAGCTTAGAGCTTAGGAAGGCAAAGTGGCCTGCCCAATGTTGCCCAGCTTGCATTGGCAACCAGGTCTTCCAATCCTAAGGTTCAAGCTGCGAACACTAAGATGCCCACAACTGACATTTGCCAATGGCACTAGTCTCCCTGTTTTATAGGAGGGACAGACTCAGGGAGCTTAGCACTGTCAGACTCCAATCACACGCTCCTTTCACTGTCAGCTCTGCCACTCCCCAAACCCATGGGAAGGCAGGAGACACAAACCTATGTGACTTTATTTTATTTTTTACTTTCCAAAGTCTTAGACATCTCTTGATTTGCAAACGCGGTCTTAATGGTCCTGATGTTTTCAGCATTTCAGATTTTTCTGACTGGATCATCTAGGGGTAGATTGAATGTATCTCTGGATCAGTGGTTCTCAACTAGTGACAACTTTGCTCCCCAGGGGACATTTGGCAAGGTCTAGAGACATGTTTGATTGTCACAGCCCAAAGGGAGGGTGGTGCTAATGACATCTAGTGGGTAGAGGCCAGAGATGTTGCTAAACATCCTGCTGTGCAAAGGATAGCTCCCCACAAGGAAGTATTATCTGGCTGGCCCTAAATGTCAGTAGTGACAAGGCTGAAAAACCTGACTGTGGAAATCTAATCTTCATAGGACATCGTTTATTTGTTTTTGGCCATTTATGTGTCTTCCACCTACTCTTCTCTTTTTTTTTCAGATTCATGTTTATATTCATAACTAATACAGGAGGAAAGCTTGTGAATTATGAAAACATTTCTATTAAATATGTAAGTCACAGAGATAAAGCTAAAATATCCCCCTCTTCTTCATAGGCAATGCTGTCAATGACAGTTTGGTGTACATCCTTTGAACCATTTTTCTACACATATATATTTACATACAGTATATAGTGTTCTTTTGTATATATAGGTAGATAGCAAGAATGCTTTTTTATACACATATCATATAAACTAACATTACAATTTATGTGTGATCCCATAGTTTGCTTTTTCCTGTCACAATCTCTTAGAGATCAACATCAATACATGCTAATTTACTACATTTTTTTCAATTGTTGATTGTATTCCATAATTATGCATATTTCATAATGTACTTAGCTATTTTCCTAAGTAAAAGCATCTGGGCTGTTTGCAGATTCTTCTTGATACAAACGTGGCTGCAATAACTCTTGAACTCACCTTCTTTTTCCCTTAGTATTGACATCAAGAGCTGGTCATGGAGTAGGCAAATTTTAAAAAATTTTTGATAAGTACTGTAATATCATATTCCCAAAAAGCTGCAACAGTTTACACTCTCAACAGCAATGTATGAGTGTATCTATTCCCTGACATCTTCACAAAATGTGGTATTACCACACTGTTTTTAGTTTTGACCAATCTGGAAGATATAAAATGTGTAATTTAAACCCTGATTGAACAAAGAGAATGAACAGAGAGAACTTTCAAAGTGGACAAACCCCTTGTTGGCCTTCCATGTAAGGGCTGGTACTTTTCATCTTCAATCACTTAATATATGTGGGGTTTCCAGTGATTCATCTCAGAAAATATTTTCTGAGGCTGGGTGCAGTGGTTTATGCCTGTAATCCTAGCACTCTGACCAGCCTGGCCAACATGGCGAAATCCCTCTAATAAAGACAGAAACATTAGCCGGGCTTGGTGGTGGGCCCCTGTAGCCCTGGCAACTCAGGAGGCTGAGGCAGGAGAATTGCTTGAACCTGGGAGATGGAGGTTGCAGTGAACCAAGATCATGCTACTGAACTTCACCAGCCTGGGCAACAGAATGAGACTCTCAAAAAAAAGAAAATATTTTCTGAGAGCCTACTATGTGCCAAGCACTGAGCTTCTCGTACAAAGAAAATCCACTTGTGCTGGCAAACACTCATGGAATATTATGGGATCTGGTTACAGCAGTAATGAACATCAGCTAGGGAATTAAGGAAGACAGGGAAAAAATTATTCTGACGAGCCAAAAGGGAAACATCTGAAAACGTTGCTTGAAGCAATCAGCATTTGGGCCCTAGTCACAATTTTCTTTTTTAAATTAGTTGGTTCCCTTGTTTATTCTCTGCATTCCCACCCCCATCATATGTTCTTTTGTATCTCTGACTCTTAGCACAGTGCCTGTATACAGCAGGCACTCAGTGGACATTTGCTGTTAAATTAATGGTATTAACTGATTTGGCAACCTGGTGAGTAGGTATTGCTGTGATCTTCATTTTGCACAGAACTCCAAGGCTCAGAGAGGTGAAGTAGTTGGCCCAAGGTCACGCAGCTGGCAAGCGGCCAAACTAAATTAGACCCAGGAGTGAGGAGTTCAAAGCCTTGCTCTTGATGTCAAGCTTTTATTTTATTCTTTTATTTTTATTTTTTTTAATTTATTTATTTTGAGACAGAGTCTTGCACTGTCACCCAGGCTAGAGTACAATGGCGCGATCTCCACTCACCGCAACCTCTGCCTCCCGGGTTCAAGCAATTCCCTTGCCTCAGCCTCCCAACTAGCTGGGATTACAGGTACCTGCCACCACACCCGGCTAACTTTTTTGTACTTTTAGTAGAGATGGGGGTTCACCATGTTGGCCAGGCTTGTCTTGAACTCCTGACCCTGTGATCCTCCTGTCTTGGCCTCCCAAAGTGCTGGTATTACAGGCATGAGCCACTGTGCCCAGCCGATGCCAAGCTTTTAGAAGGCAGCCCTGATGGCCGAGGCAGAGAAATTCATGTAGGGTAACCTCAGTCAGGAAAATAGAAGAAAGTGGTAATTTTCCCAGATCTTCTTGTTTTCAGCCCCTGGGTGGGAGAGATCTGGCCCTCTGAGACAGGGAGCAGAGGTGAGCCTGTACCGCCTCTTCCCCATGGGCTTTCCCTTCCCCATCCACTTCGCATCGTCTCATCCCTTTCTTGCCTGGGATGCTCTAGTTAATTGTCTTTCTCTCCCCTACTCCCGTCCCCCTTCCCCGTCTCGTCCAGTCCCTGGGGTCTGCCAAAGATGTCATTCGGTGGGATAATTAAAGTTCCCTCCTGCGAGCTTCTGGCTCCGGAGCCCTCCCAGCAGCTGTTCAGCTGGAGCGGGCCTGGGAGGGCCGCACAAAAGCTTTGCTAATGATTGTGTCTACAAGCTGCGTGCGCGAGTGAGCGTGCGTCTGTGTGTATGTGTGTGCGCGCGTGTGTAGACCGCCAGCGTGCGACCGGTCTTACCCCACCCCTTTGGGCGGGGGCCACGGATTCCTTACAGACTTCTCTTGGTGGCGCTGGGAGGAGGGAGGGAAGGGGACCAGATGGCAGACAGGCGGGTGGCGGTCGGCCCTCCCTCCTCCTCCTCTCACCAAGCAGATGCCCTAGGAACAAGGGCCCCAGGCAGAGGCAGGATTAGAGGGGGAAACTCCGTATCAATTAGTGTCAAAGGCCCGAGAGCTGGTGGGAGGAGGGGCGGCCCGTGGGCTCTGGCTGGTGGGGGAGGGGAAAGAGAGCGCTGATGAGGGTGGGGTTTCAAGATCAGGCCTGTGCCCATCAAAAGGTTAACCGCGTTCTCACCGGGAGCTGGAGGTGAGGACAAGAGTCACCTTCATAAATAATCAAAGGCTTTCAAAGGTAGGGAAACTGAGGCGTGGTGAGGAGCCGAAACTTGCTAAGGACTGGAGCTACTCCTAGCCTTAGAGCTCTACCATGATTAGATGTTACATAACACTAGATAAGAGTAGATATCAGAAAATATAAATAGACATTAGATAACATTAATATTTTTATTTTTATTTATTTATTTATTTTAGACAGGCTCTCCCTGTGACTGGTGTGCAGTGGTGCCATCTCCCGCTCACTGTAGCCTCAATTTCCTGGGTTCAGGTGATCCTCCCACCTCAGCCTCCCAAGTAGCGGGGACTACAGGCATGCACCACCATGCCCAGCTAATTTTTGTATGTTTTGTAGAGATGGGGTTTTGCCGTGTCTTGAACTCCTGGGCTGAAGCAATCTGCCTGCCTCGGCCTCCCAAAGTGCTGGGATTACAGGCGTGAGGCACTGCAGCAGGCCTATTCATATTCTTATGATACCCAAAATTCTAGCAGCAATGGAAGAGCATTAGCCTGACAGCTGAACACCCACTGTGTGCCATGTACCTGGACAGTTTCTTCTCTAACAAATCTCCTTAATGGCCTGACAAGTTAGATGTTAATAGCCTCATTTTATGGATGAAGAAGTTGAGGCTCCAGAGAGGCCTCCCCATTAGAGAGAGGAGTCAGGCTACCCAAAAGCACACAGCCAGTCAAGACGGGGCTGATACTCAAACCCAGAACTGAGCCAACCAACAACCAGAAAGCAACACACGTCTGAGCCCTTCTTGGAGTGGGATTGGTCCGTATTGGTTTATAGGAGCAGTGCTGCTAAACCCTCACTCCTAACCTAAAAAAGAGAACCATATTTCAAGTCCCAAGACCAAAATTCAAGTTCAGGTTTGTTATTTCCAAGCTGTGTGACCTTGGGCAAGTCACTGAACCTCTCTGAATTTGTTTCCTCATTCTCTAATGGTGTCATCCAACAATACGAGGTGGGTGAACTTCTTTGGATAGATGTCAATAATAGAATACTATGAAGGCATTAGAAATGATGAGATGGATGGATATTTACATGGGAAGGTATTCAGACTGTATTGCTAAATTTGTTAAAAAGTCTGGAATAAAACAACATGTCCAATATTATCTCATATTGGTAAAGGCGGAGAGAGAGGAAGAAATGAGAAATAAGAGTAAGTTAGTGAGTCTAGAAGGATAAACTCCAAAATATTTATGTTGGTTATTCTGTTCAGTGATATTTCCATTTTTTGTACATCAGTATTTACAAAACTTGGTATTAATACAAGTGATGAATATTAAAAGGCTGTTCTCGCCTCAATCTTGCCCAGATCTGAGTGTCATGAGGTTTTAGAATCTGACTGCACAATTTTAAATTGCACTCCATGTGCAATGGATGGTTCGTGTCTTCAGAGTGGGCTGGGGAGTGATTGGATGTGAGCCAGGGTCTAGTCTACAGCTCAGTTAGGGCAAAGTCAAAAAGAACCAGCAGCTCAGGGGCTGCTAGGGAGGGAAGGGTTAATGTGCAGATCCATAAAGCTGACCCTGAGGTGGCCCACTTAGGAGACCATCTGCCAGCAGGCCTGCAGCTGCCAATCCCAAAAAGACCCTGCCTTCTCACAGGCTCCTCCCAGCCCACACAGCTTGGAGCAGCCCAGATGCCTCTGCCTTGGCCTCGGTCTCCAGCCAGGGGAGATCAGCCTGGCAGATTCAACCCATCTCCATGCCCGTCTCCAGCAGGAGCACTGGCATTTCAGGCAATAGAGGTTTCAAACTCTTTCTTGCTTGTGGTTGCCTTTGACCAATAGAAGCAGTGGTGGTTTTCCCATTGTATAGCAGAAGAAACCGAGTCTTGCAGAAGCTCCATGACCTGGCCAAGGACACAGATTCTCCTTGGGAGACAGCCCAGGCTCCTGAAGGGAGCAGCAAACCCCCATGGCCTGATATTCTCCCACAGGCAGTAACTTCTCCAAGAGAAATTAAGGAGCCAGGAGGGATCCCATATTGCAGAGCCCATCCCCAAGAGCTCAGGGCAATGGGGTGGAGTGGGGAGTGGGGAGCAGAAGGGCACTATATGGAAGTCCAGGAAGCTGGGTTCATATCCCGGCTCTACCTCCCACTCGACCTCATCTCCTGGTCTATCTAGAAGGTCTCATAGGGATGTTCCAACTTTTCCATGGTGGGAAATCCAAGATCACCGGTCACCTCCTGACCCCAGGGAAAGAAGGAGTCATCTCTCCCTAGTACCTCTTCTCACACACCATCGCCTCACACCCTAGCATCAGATCCTTGTAGACCAAAAGAGGGGAGAGAAAAGAGTTAAGTTGAGAGGCAGATGGAAGAGGGACAGAATCCTCCCTGGAAACTGCCCAAATGTCAGACGGAGCAGCTCAGGACTGGCGGCCAAAGGAGGCAGAGAGAGAACGGAAAGCTCCCAGAACAGATGGGCCAGCCAGGGCACAAGGGGATGCAATGGGCACCATAATTGTCATATCTCAAATTCCTCTGGTGCATTCCTGTTTTCAAATCTCATTCAAATCCATTATCTTATTGGAATCTCACAGCTTCCTGGACAATAGATGGCCAGGGGCTTTGAGACCCATGTGGCAAGATGTGGTAACTAAACTCAGAGAGGTTAACAGCTTTGCCCAAGGTCACACAGCTTGTTTGTTGTCAGAACAGTCAAAAAGGAAATCAGATCTCCCGAATCCTAATTCAACCATCAATGGATATGGGGATTGTGTTCCCCCATTTCCCATCCTGAGACCTTGAAATGGTGACATTCATGATAAGTAACAACAGTAACATCAGTAACAATAATACAAACATGTATTGATCAATTACTCTGTGATAGTCACTGCTTTAAGCAATAATGCGTATCATTTCATTTAATTCCCACTTGGGCCCTGTATGAGGTAGCTCTGATTTGCAAAGGAAGGAGACAGAAGCCCATGTGATTGCTGAAGGACACAGTTATAAAACAGTGGAACAGAGATGTGGAGATACACCTCCCTGTCCCTTCACCACACCAGCAGTCCCCAACAGTGGTGCCCATTAGGATCACTTAGGGAGCGGCTAAGAAAAGCCCAATGTCCAGGTCTCTTCCCAAATTAAATAAGAATGTTTGGAGGTGGGGCCCAGGTGTCAGTACCTTTTAAAGATTCCCAGTTGATTCCAATGAGCTGCCAAGTTTGAGAACCACTGCACCACACTCTCCTCAAAGACGGTTCCATTGATCATCTCAGAGGAACTATGGGACAGCTGAGTTTCCTTCAGTTTCCCTGTCTATAAAATGAGGCCCCTTCTGTTTTGACAGACTAGAGTCCATCCTCTCCAGGGCTGGGGTAGGAAAACGTTAATCCCTGAGTGCTTTGAACTGAGAGCTCAAGAAGCGGTTCTGTTCCTGACTGTCCCTTCTCCTCCTTTCCCCCAGAGTCAGCCAGAGTTTGGGGGGCCTACAGTGAGCCTGTTGTAAAAGTTTTATTATGTTTATTTCAAATAGGTTTTTGTGCAACCATAAACAGTGAAATCTGAAGCCAAAGAAACTGTGATGCTGCTAGCAGCCTGTTTTTATCTTCTCTGGAAGAACCAGTTGGGTGCCCGTGAAATACAGTGAACTAATAGTGGAGTGGGGAGCCCCAGGTTCCGCCAAGGGAACAAAGGAAAATGGATCCTAGAAGAAGGATATGTAGTTTGGTGGCAATGGGGAGATATTTATTTTTCAGACACTGGACATCGTCTTTGCTTCTGCCTTTGAAATCATTCCCCACTTCTTCCTCAGCAGGAAGTAAAGTGCCTTCTCAGTGCTTGTCCTCTTTTCTGAGTCTGGGGGAGCCTAGAAGAGAGGAAAGGAGTCTTAGCTATCAGCGGGCTGACTTTTGGAATGGGCTTGAATCAGCAGCTGCCATATGCTGGTCAATTTCCTTGCCTGTAAAAGAACCTTGCCTGTGGAAGAAGCGGGTCAGAGCTCTGATTCTGACCCACCCTTTGCTGGCAGGAGACTAGTTCTCTCAATCCACCTGTGAGCTGCAGGATGGAAAATGGAGAAATCCAAATGAATGGAGAATTCTGAACAAAACCAGATGTCCTCGGAAGCTCTCTGCTGAAGGCCCCCTCCCCCTCTCAGGAGCAGCTGCCTCAGAAGCTACTGTGCTTTCCTAAACCCCTTAGACCTTGCAGTCCTGGTTTACAAATGCTTGAGGGACACATAGAAAACCTCCAGGCTTGTGAAGCCTAGGGGCCAATGTTCTAATGAACAATATCCCATAGGAGGCGGGGAGCAGAATGGTTGGGAGTGACCCTAAAGGGATCAGGAGATGACAAACCCTGGATCTGGGGAACATACAAACTGTAGAATCTTACGGTCTCAGAATCTTAGAGCCAGGGACATCACTGAGTGTGTGGGACCTGCAGCTTACACAATTTTCGAGGTCCTCTTTAAGAAAAAGAAGATCAAGTTTTCAAAAAAAGTTTGGTGCCAAGGTGGATATTTAGAATCAGACAATAATAACACATGACTCCTTTTTAAAAGCTGAGAGAAACCACATTCAAAATCCAGACGAAAGCATATTTTTAATTAATTAAATAACGGATCCATTAACAATTCATTGATAATTAACAGCCTGAAACATCTCTATCATACTCTATTTCCTATACTTTTTGCCTGCATATTCTGATCACCTCTTCATATGACAATTTTGTAATAGCATCATCTATAGAGAGAATAAAGGGATAACTCAGCATTTTCTCTATGATGGTTTGCTTAAGAGAACTGTGGGGAAAAAGGGGCCATGAAGATGAGAGGTGACACATGAAGGCGGAGGAGACACATGGAAAAGATGGACCTCAAGCTACTGCAGCAAGCCCTTGAGGAACTGAGGGTGACAAGACCTTCCAGTGTCCCTCTGATTTTTCTACTGACCGCTAGGAGGGCTTCCGTTTGAAGCTGACCCGGTTGTGGTATCTTAGCCACATGTAGTTATTTCTCTCTGGCAGGTGCCTCATTTCTGGTTGGTGACCTCCCCTCAGAACCTCTACCAGCTCTGCCACTTAACAACCTCAAACCTTTGGGGGAAAGCAATGAGGGGAAATAGGAACTGAAAACATGTATAAAATTGCCCTTATTTTTGACAGCAATCTACGCAATTGCTGACTTCAATCTTTTATAGCATGTCCCTGAGAGAATAAAAAATCAAGGATGCTACAGAGTCCTGGGGGCTGGGGCTCAGGAGATGCCAGAAACTGTGAAGGCTCAGAGCTATTCAGTTTGGGTCTTAGATTGGATCACACTGGCGGTGGGGGCCGAGGGGCAGGTAGAGAGAGCACAGTCCAAGTGGCTGGATTAAATCAACTTGCCCCTGGTCTTTGAACATAGGTTGTAGCCCAAGCCTAGCCATCTTCACATATCCCCTTTCTCGCTGGGACCCAGAGGTAGCTACATAGAGATAACTGGTAGCAGTGTGGGATGGTGGTTGTGAGTACAGGGTGTGGGATTCAAACCCCTGCTTGATTCCTTACTAGCTATGGGACCTTGAATGAGTGTTGTCACCCCTCTGAGCTCCAGGTTTCTCAACTGCAAAATAAGAATAATGAAAATGTACCCACCTTACGGGGTGGTTGTGAGGCTGAAGCAATTTCACTCAAAGGCAGTGTCCAGCAGCATGGGGTAAACACTGGCCTTGGTGTTAACACCTAATAGATGCTGGGTGTTACTGTGATACTTCCTGTCCAGCATGGCCTTTGTCACCACCAAAGCCAGTGAGAGTCACTCTCGCCCGTACTTAGTCCCAGGGACGGGCTGAGATTGGCTCTCTCCTAGTATCATATGCTTGTCCTGCACCAAACACGGCACCCAGGGTAACTGAGAACTGTAATTGTGTCTCTTGTGGCCCTAAGTGGGATACAGCTAAGGCTATGTCAGAAAGGGAAAAGTTTCTAGAGAGAACAAAATAAAAATGTACAGTTCCTTATATCTACCTTCTTACTTGGTTTGCCTCACAAATGGGAAGTAAACACTCCTAATCCACTAGATTTTCATCCTGTCCCATCTATCCAACCAGACCCCAAGTTTCCGACAATTCCAGTGCCATTTCTCAGAATCTCCCAGAATCTGGACAGAATGAATCCATCCCACACCTTCACTCTGTTCCTTGAGGGGAAGGGCCGTATCCGGCTCATCTTCACATACCAAGTGCCTAGCAGTGTGATAAGCCCAAAGAACACATTCAGTAGACACATTAACTGAATGTGCAAATGAAAAAATGGGATATCAGTTTGCAAGGGGAAAAAAACGATCACAGCAGATAACTCCTTGAAGATCAAAGAGAAATTTTCCAATAGTTGAAATTTTTTTTTACTTGTTTTCTTTTCATAATTAACATCTAACGAGCACTAATGGCATGCCAGGCAACTGGGCTAAGCACTTTGTCTATCGCCATGTTTAATCCCTCAGAGCCACATTGAAGGCTGTATTTCACATAGGCAGTGTGGTCTAAGGGGTAAGAACACAGGCTTTAGAATCAGACCAAGAATCAGAATCAAAATAGATCATGGCTCCAGCATTTTCTAGCTGTGTGATTTTTTGTGTTTTTTGAGACAGGGTCTCACTCTGCCACCCAGGCTGGAGTGCAGTGGTGTGATCACAGCTCGCTGCAACCTCGACCTCCCAGGATCAAGGGATCCTCCCTTCTCAGTCTCCCAAGTAGCTGGGACTACAGACATGAGCCACCATGCTTGGTTAAGTTTTGTTTATTTTATAGAGGTAGGGTTTTGCTGTGTTGCCCAGGCTGGTTTCAAATTCCTGGGCCCAAGCGATCAGCCTGCCTTGCCCTCCCAAAGTTCTGGGATTACAGGCATAAGCCATGACTCCCGGCCTAGCAGTGTGATGTTGATCAAGTTACTTCTCTTTTTTGGGTTTTCCTTATCTATAATATAGAGGTAACAATGCATACATGACAGAGTTCATATATGAAATGTAGTAAGGCTTGGGAAAATTTAACATAATGCCTGGCCCATAGTAAATGTTCAATAAATAGCAGCTGTTATTTTTCCTGTCCCCTTCCACTTATACGGAGAAAGAACTCATCAGAGAAGCCTGAGATGCTCACCTTAATATGTGATTCCTGGGCTGAAAGGTAATTCTGACCTTGAGAGAGGTTGGTACTAAGCTTCCTTCCCTTCCCACTCACACATGCTATGAGGCTGCCCTTTCCAGTTATTTTAGCACCCAGGGGACTTTGTGACAAGCTTTTACCAATGGAATTTAAAGAGGAGTGTTGAGTCACTTTCAGCTGAGGCAGTTAAGAGTAGGTGGGACCTGTCCAACTTTGTTCACTTTCCTCATCTTCCATATGTACCACATCACATAACTTTGAAGTCATGCCATGAGGTGGGTCCCTGTATGCCATGAGAAGCAAAGCTCTCCTTCAACCAACATGTGGAAGATAAAGACAAGGGCAAGAAGGCTGGGCATGGTGGCTCATGCCTGTAATTCCAGCACTTTGGGAGGCCAAGGCAGGCGGATCGCCTGAGGTTGGGAGTTGGAGATCAGCCTGACCAACATGGTGAAACCCCATCTCTACTAAAAATACAAAAAAAATTAGCCGGATGTGATGACATACGCCTGTAATCCCAGCTACTTGGGAGGCTGAGGCAGGAGAATCGCTTGAACCCAAGAGGTGGAGGTTGTGGTGAGCTGAGATCACACCATTGCACTCCAGCCTTGGCATCAAGAGCAAAAACTCTGTCTCAAAAAAAAAAAAAAAAAAAAAAAAGACAAGAGCAAGAAATGAATTTATCAGTGAAGCCACTGAGCTCCCAGAGCTCATCTGTTATAGCTGCCAATCTGGCCTACCCTAACTATGCCACCCTCATTTGGTGGCCTTTTTGTGACAATCCAACATGGCGCTATTCTGCTTATTCTTTGAGCCCAAATAGTGTGTGCAGCCAACAGATAATTCTTCATGGCCAGAGACCACTTTCTTTGGCAGAAAAATGGTGCAGGTCTGAGAGATTCATGGGAAAGGAGACAGGAAATGAAACCTCACCTGCCTCCCAGATTCCCCCATTGGTCTAATGATCCCATGACTATGAACAGTGATGAGCTTTCTTTTAGGTTAGGCTCTGGCAAAATGCCTCCGTTTCTACCCTTTCTAGCTGTTTCTTGAGAAAACTCAGAACAAATATATTTATAGCCCAAGGATAGGGCTGTGCATGGTTAGATAACTTATAATCACAAAACCTATGTTCCAATAGTAAATATATTTTATCTGTCCTTCTTTTTGCCTCTCTTTTCCCAGAGATGCCTCTTGCCCCTAGAAATAGTTTAACCCAATTCTGACTAAAGCTGTGGTCTGACTTTGCCTATGTGGAGACCAAGAACACTGAGGTCTTTAGAATGGGGTCAGTCACAAGAAACACAGGATCCAGTGGGGTCAAATGTATTGGGAAGTTCACAGCTCCTTGGTCTGAGTCCCTTCTTTTCCAGTGACGGAGGGCACGAAGGGGATGCTAAGAATCAACTTGTGTTACTCCTCAGTTACAGATGACTAGGCTTATTTTAGCCAGTCACCTTGTTCACTTCAGCAAGAGAAATATTAGCTCACTTCTGTAAAACGACTCCGAGTGTGTGGCTGGGTAGCTACAGCATATTGCGCTTCTTTGATGTGGGAGTGTGCTGGGCTCTTTTCCCATGTATCATGTCCAGTGCTCACAGGCCGTGGGAGAAAGTTATTTTCCCCATTTTATAGATGATAAAATTGAGGCTTGGGGAAGTAAAATACAGTATAGTATAGGAGTTATTTTGTTGTACTGTAGAAAGTTATCACATTGTGTAGTACATTCTGTACAAAATACAAAATATCATGTGTCATAATACTGTACAAAGTACAGCACAGAGCAGTAAGTGCCTTCCCAGTTCCTGGCATTATTTTTGATGTGTCAAAGGATGTCAACAAAACATAGTACTCGTTCCACTTAGTACCTAGTATTAGAGCACAACTCTAAGGCACAAATATACATAAAGGGTTTGGGAAATTTAAAGCACTATATACATGCAAAGTATTCATTAACAAGTTAATTAGTTGAATGATGTGGAGGTAGCATTGCATAGAGGTTAAGAATATGGGCTCTGGAATCAGATGGGACTGGGTTTGATAAAGTTTTGACCTCTCTGAGCTTCAATTTCCTCAGCTGCAAAATAGTTATAAGAATATTTCCTAAGCTGGGCACGGTGGCTCACGCCTGTAATCCCAGCACTTCAGGAGGCTGAGGCAGCCAGATCACCTGAGGTTGGGATTTCGAGACCAGACTGACCAACATGGAGAAACCCTGTCTATTTTAAAAAATACAAAAAATTAGCCAGGCATAGTGATGGGCACCTGTAATCCCACTTACTTGGGAGGCTGAGGCAGGAGAATTGCTTGAACCCAGGAGACGGAGGTTGCAGTGAGCTGAGATTGTGTCATTGCACTCCAGCCTGGGCAACAAGAGCAAAACTCCATCTCAAAAAAATCGAAAGTATTTCCCGTCTTTGAGGGCATTATAAGGCTTTGATAAGTTACTGCATAAGAAATAGTTAATATAATGCCTAACATATACTATTGTTACTGTTGTTATTATAAATAACTCTGTCTTAGTTGTTTCATCTATAAAATGGAAAAAAATGCAATTCTTCCAACCTCACAGTGATTTCGTAATTTGAGACTCTTTAAAATGCAATATGCCAATGCTGCAAATAAGATAAATCAGCCCCCAAACTTAACACAGGCAGGACACAGCTGGGAAAAGATGGGGCAGAATAAGATGGGGCTCCCTGAGGCTGCCCCTCCCTGCTGCCTTCCCCTCCGGCCATGACATTCAGGTGCTCCCAGCAAGACAAAGCTGGCATTGTCCTGACTCTGAGTTCCAGAGCCCCAGCAGCACATCCGGCTCCTGCAGCCTTCTAGCACACTGCTGGCAGAACACACAGCCAGAAATAGCTTCCCAGGTGCAGGACTCTCCCTCCTGGACTTGCCTGATGGTATCACGAAATGCGTCTGCATAGCTTGGCATCCTAGGAATCAGCAGCATGGAGGCTGGTCCTTGGGCCCCTCACACCCTTCCAGATAGGATAAAGAATACCTTTGTCCTGTCTTCACCAAGATGGTATCCATTTTGTCTTCCCATTCCCACCCAGTAGCCGACTCCTCTAGCACTCATGGATTATACAAATATTTATTATGTATCTAGTCGTGCCCAACCTTAAACTAGACACTTTCTCATGATATGCATAATGAAATCTCTTTACACCCCAAACCACTGTCTTGCACAAGGCCTGTTCACAGCTCTAAATAAATACGAGTTGGGCATCAGTTGTGTCCAGAGCCCTGTGCCAGTCACTGGGAATAAAGAGATAAATAAGACAGAGCCCCCTGGCCAAATACATACATTCAAACACCAATTAACAGGTTCCAGGATTGTTTCTCTATTGACATTTCTATTCATCAACCTCATGGTTTATGTATTTCACAGTAATTATCACAGCTGGTTAGCCATGGACCAGCTTCTTTAGCCTTGGGCAAGTAACTTCACCTTTCTGACATTCTGTTTTCTCCTCTGCAAAATGTGTCAGGAGAGGGAATCCGGTGATCAACGTTAAATGAAATAGTCAATGCAAACAGCATGGCACCAACAGCATAGTAAATGTTCAGTAGTTAGCACTTGATCTAATTCTTTCAAAAGCTGTAGGGGGCTTCCAGGTGGGGGAAAGATAAATACATCGTATGCATGCTACAACCTCCCTTTCCCGCACCCATGACAGACATTACTAACTGATCCAGGCACTCTTTGCTACTGATCTCAGATACAGCCCTAGAGTCCATCTCAACACAATGCTGCAGGCAACCACTACCAATTGGTTATAGATGTTGACACTCTCTGTGATCTTTTTTGCCTTATTGCTCTTATCCACTCAGTTGCACGGTTCTGTAGCTTGCCTAGCACTCTAGAGAACTATCTCTTTGTGAACATTTTTCTTGGGTGTTGAATGTAGCCTCCTCAGAGACCAAGCTAGGTGACCCTTAGACCCAGATGTATGCAGATAGTGTCCATTAAATGTAGATCTTGATTGATGTGCCTCTGACCAGCAAACTTGGCTCGCCATTCTACTGACTTGCTGAACAATCTTACGCAAGTCCATTTTTTCTTAAGGAACAATTTTGATACATATTTTTCCCACACAAGTAGTATGTCATTAGGATATGGTAGTTAAAAGCTTGACAATTAATGCCTTACAAGCTTGAGTTTGACTCCTAAATCCACTTCCTAACTGTGTCACCTTGGAGAAGGCATGTAATGTCCCCACACTTCAGTTTCCTCTTCTGTAAACTGGAGATAATGACCATATCCATCTCAAAATCTAAGCAGCTTGAAGTAGATGTTGCATGTGCAATGGGACGATATTTTGAGATAATGATCTATGTGGATTTTTTTTTCCCTCTCCCTATATTTTCCCCTTTTCTTTTTTACCATTTAAGTCGACCATGGGTTCTACTCTTATTGCCTCAGGGAGGCATGTGTCAGGCTGAAAACAGAAAGAACATGAGAGCCTTTTCGCGTTTGCTTTTTGGAAAACTCAAAGCCCTTAGGGGAAGGGAATTTATGGACTTAGGAGAGAATCATGAAGAAACACAAAGGAAGAAAGATTTCTCCAGAATAGAAAGAGATTGCCTCCAGGCTAGGGAGAGGAGAGAGAGAGAGAGAGACTCATAAGACCAGAAAGGTACTGCATGGGCAGGGATGATGGACGCTTCCACAGTAACATGTGTGAACTGATGGCTAATAGCCAGAGCTCTGCCAAGTTGGGCAGCCCTGGGAAAATAAAATAACCTTGCTGGGCTTGTGTTCTCCCTTACATTACAAGGCCGTTTTCAATCACCCCTTAAATGACTATAAGGAAGTAGAAATACCTAGCAAATCCGGTGCTTAGAGAATGTTTACCCCGCTCCCCCCAACACCTTCCTCACTACCAGCGACTCAGTTTATGCTCCTCTAGGGTGCCATCTTTGAGTTGAGCTATGGTCAAGAACACATATGGCTAACCAATATCTCTTGTTCCCCTGTCTTGAAGGGTTTTTCCTCTTCATGGATAACCTTCCTGCTGAGAAGACACTTCCAGTCTGGTTGATTCTTCTTCTGAGTGATTGCCCAGTGCAGGCTGGGACCCATCCCTACAGCACCACTGCCCTGTTCAGCCCCATGAGGTCCACCTCATCTCTGCAGAACCTTCCTCCTCTATCTGAACTCCATCTTGGGATGGACTTCCACAGAAGGGATCACCTGGAAACTCAAAAGCAGGAGAACAGTTGGGCCTCACAAGTGACATTTTCTGCTCCGTATCTTGACTCTGGGAAAAGTTTTATGGGAGAGAAAACCGTGGAAGCAAGCATGCCTGGGCTGACTCTGACCCTTACAAAGTGATAACCTTGACCAAGTTGCTTAGACTCTCTGAGTTTCACATCTATCATCTATAAAATGGAGACAGTGATACCTATTTCATAGAGTTGGGGTGAGGATGCAGTTGCAATCTGTCTATAAATTACCTAACACAGAGCTTAGTTTAGGAATAGAAATTATTTTAAATTACACAGTATCAGTATTAACTTGTATGACCTTGGGTAAGTCACTTTACCTGCCTTGGCCTTAATTTTCTTTTTGATACTGTTAACTCCTGCCCTGCTTCCTAGTCACTGGTTATTTATAAACAGGTCTCCCATACTAAAATGTAAACAACTTGAGACTAGAGACAGTTTTATTCATTGTGCTTTGCGTATGTGAAATCTCTTTGCACAAATGAAAAATAAAAGGGTCATAGCATTTGTTGTGATTCTTTGTTGCTGATATAAATGAATATGTATGATTATTTAAATAGGCACAGCAAAAAACCTCAGAGAAGAAAAACAAACCCAAGATGCCTGTGGTTCTTTGGAAACACAGTGTTTTAGGTGTTTTGGAGGGAACTAGGCTTACAAGATCAGGTTTAACTTTATCCCTGTGTGGTCTTGAAAAAAATAATTTGAGCTGGTAGTTCTTACTGTTGGTTAAATGAAATGAATAAATCTCACTTTACCATAAATGTAGGGAAATGGTGAAGAAAGGCACCATTTCTTACGCCAATTGATCAGTCTGTAAATATTCTGACTGCCAAACCATTAACAACTCCCCATCAATAGCTAACTTAGATGCTCCATAAATGTTGGTTGGATGAGGTGGATGGATGGGTAGATGGACGATGGGTAGATGAATGGGAAAAGAAAATAATTGTAGAATGGATGAATAGACAAATAGTTGGAAAATGGATGGGTGGGTGAATGAAATAATAAATGCATTAATTGTTGCTTGACTGATGGATGGATAAAGGGTGGATGGATGGATGAACAGGTGGTGGGTGGATAAATAAATGGATGAAGGAATAGATGATGAGTAAATGCATGATAAATGGATGGGTGGATGAGTGGATGCATGAATCAAGTTCTCATCAAGCATATAATATTGTGCATCTGAAGAATAACCATGATTGCACAATGACTGCACCTAAGTGGGTCAGCTTGGGCTAAGCATTGCAATTAGAAGTCCCACATTTCTCACTCAAGAAAGACTTATTCTCCTTGTCTTTTTCTCATTCCTAGGGAAACTTGTTTCCAGAAAGCGTTCTCCATTAATGTAGAGTCAAACTGGCAAGTCCCAAAATAGAACTATGGGGCAGTGCTGGTGGACAGATATCCTGAGCCACGTTCTCTCTGATGCATCACTGTGGCCCTGGGATGGAGCAGAATGGAGTCACATATTGGAAGATGTAAACAGCTTGTCAAGAACTTTCTTGTTTCCATATGGTGCTCCTAAGTTTTCTCAACTCTCCTTATCTCAGGAGACTGGCAGAACAGGTGTTCCCAATAAGAGTTAGTGAGAGCTACCAGCACAGGATTCAAATTCTGGTTCTGACATTACCTAGCTGTGCGAGTTAGACAAATCACTTAACTCTCCGATCCTTAATTTTCTCTTCTACAAAATGGAAATTGCCACGATATCTACCTCAAAAGATAGTTGAGCAGATTAAGTGACATATTGCAGACAAAACATTTTTCTCAATGCTGAAGCAGTCAGAAACTATTATTAGTAAGCATTATTAAGCTTTTTGGCAGATGAAGAAGTTGAAAAATTTATATTTACAAGGTCACTGAGACAGAGAAGTGAGCTTTAGGGTGAGGAGACCTTGATTCCCATTTACTGTGTGACTTTGGGCAAATGCCTTTCCCTCTCTGAGACTTACTTTCTCCACCTGCATAATAAAGAATGAAACCCACGAACCGTGAGGCTTAGCATTCTTGACCAGGAATATAATCCCGGTGTCTTTTCTCACTCCACAACCACTATCAAACTGACTCGCTTTTGAACATGAGCCTGAATGGCCAAAGGCAACCATTCCAAATACTCAGTCATACCAGGAATCAGCAACCACTTAGTTAAGAATGTCTATCCCCGTATTACAGATCAGGGTAGTAAGGGGATTTGCCCAAGGTCACACGGCTAGTAGATGGTGGAGTAGAATTCAAGTCCAAGCACATTAACTGCAAAGCCAGCACTCTTCTAACTATACAACACCCCTCCCTTTGCTTGTGTCTTAACTAACATTTGCTTGGTGACGGGGAGTTGATGCTTTCCTTAGGCTGGAGGGTTGGAAATGCGGAGCACACTCTTTTCCAGGGAGAAGAAAGGCAAAAGGCTTTTAAGAACTGGAGTAGGGATAGTAAACATCAGGGTGGTGGAAATGGCATCTTGCCCAAGTCACAAGCTGGGAGTCCCTGTAGTGGAAGCCTCAGCCTGAGCTTCCCTGGAAAACATTAAACGCATCTAGGAGCACTTAGACCATAGCCTCTAGCTCCTGCATTCAAATCACCATATGGGGATAGTTTGAGAGTTGATTTGTTAAAAGGAGATAAATGCTATAGAGGCATGGTGGAACAGCCAGTGTTCTGGGGTGTGGATAGGAGTGGTCAGTGGAAAGCAATCATTTTTAATTTTTATTCATTTTTACTATTTTTTTAAGAGTTGGAGTCTTGCAATGTTGCTCAGGCTAGAGTGCAGTAGCTATTCACAGGTGCAATCCCACTACTGATCAGCATGGGAGTTTAGAACTGCTCTGCTTCTGACCTGAGGGCTGTTTCATTCTCCCTTAGGCAATCTGATGGTTCCCAGCTCCTGGGAGGTCACTATATTGATGCCAAACTTAGTCCAGACATTCCATTGGCACAGCACACTTAAGCCCAGAGCTCCTGAGCCCAAGGGATGGATCCTCTTGTGTCAATCTCTTGAGTAGCTGGAGCTGTAGGCATGTGTTATAGTACCCAGCAGAAAGCAATCATATTAGTTTTTCTCTTTCCAAAAACCCACAATTGCTCTGCTAGGAACCCATTGTCAATGGCATTAATTGTTTGTGAGGCCTTAGGCAAGTGACTTGACTACTCTGTGCCAGATTCCTTCTGCGAAATGAAGAGTTAGACAGGGTTGGGCTACAGTAATTTTGAGGTCACCCCTACTTCTTCTAGTTGTCAAGGTGTCTTTTCTTTGGGGGCCATATATAACCAGGACCCACGATGGAAATATTTCCTGACCTGCATGCACTCTTCTCACTGCAGTTTGGGGGGCCTGTTTCCCCTCAGTCTGGTCCCGCCATAATGGAGTACCTGGCATTTCTTTCTAAGGCTATTGATCTCTGTCTGGGTTCCCCTTTTAATTTTGGGGGCCCACTCCAATCTCTCCATGTCCCCAAGGCCATTAAGAAGAATGTCATTCTAAGAGACTCTACATGCAGGAAAAAGATGAAAAAGATACAGTATATACAGAGCAGCTGAGGAAGGCATGATACTGGCGCTCCATGGGTGAACAGAAATGAGGTGGATTGAATGGGATTGCTTAGGGAGTGCAGCCTGGTTCAGTGATTAAAGACAGTCACACTGTTCCCACCTTTGTCTGGTGATCCCTGCTCAGTGCACAACCTCTTGGGGGTCAGAAATCTTGCCCCATAGTGGGATGAGGGCACTGAACTTGGAGTCAAGAGATCTAGAGCTTATTTCACATCTTCATAAGACTTGAGCCTCAGTTTCTTCATCTTTAAAATGGACATAAAACTGGTATTTACTGTGGTGAGGATCAAACAAGATCAATAGTAACAGTTTAACAGTGACAATAATAATGATATATCATTATTTCATGATGTGACTTTAGGAAAATCATTTCACTCTCTGAGCTTCATTAGTCCGTTTGCAAAATGTGAATCAATTGATTTTTCTGTCTTCTTCCCCCAAGGAACTCTGAGCAGTGTGGTGTCTTGGGGCTGGGTGCCAAGCAGCCCATCATTTAGCTACAGCTTTGACACTAATTTTCCAATGCAGTATGGAATGCCCTGTGCCCTTTCTGTGCCTCAGTCTCCCCATCTATCAAATGAAGAGGCTATATTTGAATTCTGAATATCCCCTCTGGCTGTAGACTAAATGCTTTGGTGAGGCGATGAGGAGTTATAAAGAACTGACCATTGAAAGGTGCTCTAATGCGTTCCTGCAGCAAACAACCATCCATATGATAAGTGCTGCACCACTGCTCAGATACCTACCCCTTCTGGGTGTGGGCTGGGTCCCAGAATCACCTGCCACCTAGCTGTAGACGAGAGGCTGGGGCAAAACACTGGCCAAACAAAAGCCCCTTATCAGCCGGAAGCTCCGAAATCTGATTCCAGAAACGGCCAGAGCTGCTTACCTGCTCTGCTAGGCATAGGCTGGGTGCAGATGAACATCTTGTCAGGATCCCCAGACCTGTGGGTGGGCAGCAGATGCCACAGGAGACCTCGAGGGGGCAGGATGTCATGTCTCACAGAGTGAGTGGGGTGACCAGAGAGAACTGGTGTCTGGTCACCTGGTCGCAGCAGAGAAGTTCAAACAGGAGCCCTGCCATTGGGCTAACATCACTTCTCTGAACCCAGAGCTCACCTACAGGCTACACATTTTAGGCAAATCTCTCTCCTGTTGCAGGCTTCAGTGTCCCTCTCTGCTAAAAGAGGAGCTGAGTTACCTCAGTGGACCCCAAAGTTTCTTTTATCTCATATCTCTCTCAGTGAGAAATGCTGAGAATGAAACCCCAATATATGCGTATTTATTTACAAATTATACATGCGCACTATTGTTCCAATATACTACACATGTTACCAGACAGATCCCTCAGTCCTCCATGTGTAAAATGAGATGGGATGATCCTTAAGGTCCTGTTAGCTCCACGATTCTAATACTATACCCTTGTAGGTCTCTGAATTTTCTCATCTGTACAGCAGTATGTTTACGGTTGTATTGTCCTCATTAACAATTTATTCAACAAATATTTAAAGATCACCAACCTTGAGCCACAGTACTAGGTGCTGGGTTACAGCAAGGAATGAGACAGGCACAGTCCCCAACCCCAGTGGTTCAAGTAATTCTCTCATGAATCAGAAAAAAATAACATTGCTGGTTTTGAATATTGGCAATTCCATATGGTTCAGACTATCAGGCGTGAAAGTGATTCAATGAGGGGAAAGTGCTACAATTCATGCATACTACCAACATGTGTTTGGCCCCCTGCCGTGTAACTGGGGAAAGATTCATTCAACAAGGAGTTCATAGTCACAGTCCCTCTCCTCATGACGCCTCATCCATTAGGAGAGGTATGCTTTAACCTGCGATCGCCCAAATCCATATACAATTACAAACGTGGTGGAAACAGTGATAAGAAAGTAATGTCTGTAATGAGGGGTATGACTTAGTCTCCAGCATTGTGGAAGGATCCCCAAGAAAACAGCATTTGCTCTGAGCTCTGGAAAGTGGAGTAGGTATAAGTCAGGCACCGGAGGAGGGGAAGAGCTTTCCTAGCAGCATGTGCAAAGGCTCCATGGCAGGAAGGAGCCTGGGAAATGTGAGTAACTAAAAGGAATGAGATGCAACTAAAGCAGAGGAAGTGAGAGGTGGCGCTTTAGACATGGTCTCAGGGAGGTGGGCAGGAACTGGACCATGAAGAGACTAGAGGCCCCAGCAGGGAGCTGGCTCTGTATACTTTAAAAAAAAAAAAAAAAAAAAAACATGGGTTCAGGCGCAATGGCTCATGCCTGTAATCCCAGCACTTTGGGAGACTGAGGCAGGTGGATCACCTGAGGTCAGGAGTTCGAGACCAGCCTGGCCAACATGGTGAAACCCCATCTCTACTAAAAAATACAAAATTAGTTGGGTGTGGTGGTGGGTGCCTGTAATCCCAGCTACTTGGGAGGCTGAGGCAGGAGAATCGCTTAAGCCTGGGAGGCAGAGGTGTCAGTGAGCCGAGTTCGCACTACTGCATTCCAGCCTGGGCGACAGAGCGAGACTCCATGTCAAAAACAAAAACAAGCATGAGAAAGTGATAGAGGGCTTTAAATGGAGGGAGACAGGGCTTACACGGTCCGATGTGCTTTTCAAAGAGGTTCTTCTGGGTCTATATTCGTCATGGATAAGAGGGGCAAGGAGAGAGGAAGGCAGTATTGCTGCTAGTGGTATGAGTTGGGATTATAACAATGGCGATCACCCAAGCTGATTGAACATTAACAAGATGAGAAAAACAAAACCCAAACCACAGTGACAGGAAGTCCAGCCAGGAGAGAAGAATATACTTGCAATCAGGCAGACCTGAATTCAGTTCCTGCTTTCCTCACTTACAAACCGTGTGATCGTGGGCACATGCTGAATTAAGATTATGTAGCGACAAAGCCAAACCAAACAGAACAATGCCAAACCCTGAAACAGTCATTAAGCAATTCACATCTCCATGAGTCTGTTCAAAACAAATAGTAAGATCCCTCGGATGCAAAGGTTTCTCAACTAGAGACTCCCCAGTTGCTGGCTTCCCAGGGCTTACCTCCCCTCTCTGATATCATTTTTTCCCCTCTGCAAAGTGTCTTCTCCTATAACCATGCTGGTTAAGACCTCTGGGTTCTCATCCCAATTCTGACTCTCACCAGCCATGCATCTGTGAGTGGATCACTTCTACTCATAGAGGCTCCATTTCCTCATCCGTAAAATAGGGTCTTGAAGACAGCTCCCTCCTGGAGTTATGATAAGGATAGAACTGGATAAAAGATTAAATGTGTTCAGCACGGGGCTAGGCATACAGTAACACGAAGCTCTCGGCACACACATTCCCACCACGAATGAGCGCACGCTCGCACCATGAAGACGCACGCTTCAGGTCCAAATGGCACCTCTCTTTCTGCAGAAGTGGCAACTGTCTTCTAAATTCCTGCTCACTTGCCTAAGCCTAACTTTTAATGAAGCCAGAGAACAGTGATCCGTTGGTGTTTGCACTCAGCAAAGCTGTCCGACAGCAACATCTAAGCTCTGGGAATCCAGCAACCAGGGGATTCTCCGGATGAGAAATATTTGCGTCCAGAGGATCTTAATATTTGTTTTGAACAGACACATGTAGACATGAATTACTTAATGACTGTTTTAGGGTTCGGCATTGTTCCTGTATTTGGTTTGGCTTTGTCTCTATGACATCTTAATTCAGTGTTTTATTTTACGGAGCTCCGCACACAGGCTGCAGCATATGGGAGCTCCTTCAGCAAAATTTCAAATGAAGTGGAGGGCTGGAAGGTGGCTGGGGTGGGGGAGAGGGTTTGCAGGGGATACACAGAGGGAGAGACAGAGAGAAAGAGCAGACTGTAGTTTCAAGGGTGTGCAGTGGAGGGGGCTATTGGGTGCAGGGGGTAGTCTAGGTTTGCAAACATGAATATGAAAGACCAAACCCTTGCACTGTGGGAACAAAATCTATCACTGCTATTTGGAAGTCTAAACAGAGTGTTTAAAATTCCCTGATCTGATTGATCACAATCAAAGAGATTGTAAGTTTCATGCTTGTCCATAACACACGAAGGAGCCCAGTCAAGCTTCTGAAGTTGCTGTTCAGAGTCACCCCTGGCTGCGTCAGAGTCAGGAAAGAGGAGTCAAGAGAAGCAGATCAGACCTGGAACCCTGCCTGAGAAGGCAAGAAGCCCCCTGGGACCACCTCCTGCCCCCAGCCTAGGACCTAGGAATTTCCTGAACTGGCTTACAAGGCCCCACTTGATCTGTTTTCTGCCTACGTCCTGAGAACCCTCTTCCGTCACTCTCCACTCACTCACTCTGCTCTAGCCACACTGATCTCCCTGCTATATCTCAAATACACCAAGCATCCTCGTACCTCAGGGCCTTCGCGCTTACTGTTCCCTCTGCCTCGAACGCTTTTCCCCAACTTATCCTCACAGCTCACCCCTCCCTTCATTCAGGTCTCTGATCAGGCTGTCCAACAAAGCAGCTCCTTCCCTCACCCTCTATTCTTTTCCTTGGCTTTATTCTTCTTTACAGCACGCATTACCACCAGCTCTCAATTATTTATTTGGTTCTTCATTCATTGTCTTTCTCCTCCATGGAAACAGAGAGTTCCTGTGTTCGTTCACTGTTACATTGAGTAGTGGTTCAATAAAAATGTTAAATGAATGAAAGTACAACTTAATTTTTTTTAAGCCAACATGCAGCTTCTTCCACGTTGTGTATTCATTCACCTGTGATTAATTTTATCTTCAACACTTGCAGGCTTGCTATAATCCCCCCATCACTGGTGGTTGTTCATGGAATGCAGACTGGATTTCCCATTAGCCACAGCTAGCCCATGAAGGACAAGAAGCCTAATAGCCCACACCAGAGACTGCATCCTTGAGCTGGAAAATTTATATGATATGGGCTCCTCCCTTCCATGGCTCCCCTCCACTAGCATTGACTATTCTCCAGAAGTTAATGTTCCCTTCAGAGAGTTTAGCCTGCTTTTGTCCTTCTGGGAAAAGAAATGGTCTTCAGGACCCTACTGGGGGCAAAGGCCTGATTTTTTTTTTGATCATTCTTTGCATTTGTAGATAAAGTTGATGAAATAGAAGGATCATCCCCATTTCTCAGATCAGATAACTAAAAATAACTGTGACTGTAAGCAAGGGACTCCATGCTTCATTAAAGGTCTCTCCCTCCTCTGTTTTTTTTTACATTCCTCTGTCTTTATTCCTCCCTACATTATGGTACTTAGGACAATAATATGTTTTATAATTTCAAATAGCTAGAAGGAGAATACTTAATGTTTCTAATAAATGATAAATGTTTGAGATGATGGATATGTTAATGACACTGATCTGATCACTGTACATTATACATATCACACAATCACTGTGTACCCACAAATATGTATAGTTATTATGTGAAAACAAATTTTAAAAATTAAAAAGACTATCTGCCTTATGAAATATGTACTTATTTTCTGTCTACCTTTGCTACTAAACTCTGAGGCTCTCACAGGAGGACATTACATTGCATTCAACTTTTTTCTCTCCAATGGGTCTGGCACATAGTAATTTTTAAAAAAACGATAATTCATTATTAATAGCAAGAGCCAACACTGATGGAGCCCTGACCAGGTGCCAAGTAGCACTTTCCATAAATTGGCTCATCCAATTCTCATAGCAGCTCTTGGAGGGAGCTGCTATTATTAGACCCATTTTATGGATGAGAAAACTGAGACTGAGAAGGTCAAGCTGCTTGCCAAGCACCTAGCCTATAAGCACTTGCAACCGATAAAATAAAACATTTCTTTTGATTAGTGTGCCCTTGGGGTCTGTCAAATGTTTTAAACCTCTCTACCAGTCTCCAGTGGCTCTTTAGGGAGCACCAAAACCACATTTAAAAGTGAATATGGAGTATTGGAGTGCTCAGGAGTCAAGTCCACAGAACCCAAAAGCGTAGCCCAGGTAGGAAGGGGCTTTAGCATCCCACCTCTCTGCATCTCTTTGGGCAGCCCCTGGCATACTAACAAGATCATCCGCGTTAATGGAGCTCTGGGTTTGTACCAGGCACAGTGCCATGCTCTGTATATAAGTTATCTCATTCACTCCTCACTACAACCCCAACAGGGGAGTATTTCACAGATGGGGAGGCCAAGGCACAAAGAGGTGAAGTGGCTAGCAGCTCCTGCAGCTTGCAAGTGGCAAAGAAAGATTTGATCCTGGATAGATTTCACTTCAGAGCTCAAACTCTTCATCATGCTACTTTCTCCACCTCAGAAATATTCTCTCACACTTCAGTGAAAGTCTTAGGAACAAGCAATTAAAGAGCTCTAGTTTTGCTAAGCCCCTGTGAATTCTTCCACTTCATAGGAAGGTAAATCCAGCCACTCTAAAAAAAAATGATATTTTAAAAATGTGCTACTGCAACATGCCTGAAATGTTTGTGGAGAAGAAGGCACATGACCTGGGCTTCCTTCCCCATTTAAAGGAGTTAGAGTTTTAAGGATGTTCCCAGTTTTGGTGGCCTGGAGCAGGGGTGGAGGTAACAGAGACTCAGAGGCCTGGAAAGCACATCCAAGTGGCATTTAGTCCATCCTCCTGCCCCCATACTGGCTGACACGTCTACTTGCCCAGCCAGACAAATGTCTCTATCTAGAGAACCTCATTCTGACACCAGGGAGAGTGAAATCTATTTGCAGTGTGTGTGTCTTTCAAGTTGCATTGATCAGAAGCCTCAACATCTCAGAATTGGAGGTGGGGAGAGAGCTAATCTGTTGCTGGGTTTGAGCCATGCACACTCATCCAATTAATGCATCCAACATTCACTGAACATCTACCACATCCTGGTTCTCTAAGATAGCACATTTGCCAAGTGAACACAGCAGAATGTCAGAAATGACCCCTGCAACCGACCGACCCCTGTACCCCATTCAACCAAATTAGTCTTTCAAAAGGAGAAAGGTTTGACCCAAACAATAATGCTCCCTTCCTAGAGAAAAATGCTCATTCACCACCAGGGCAAGCATTTTCTGTGACCCTCAGTACATTGGCTCTTAACCACAGGCTGCTGCCAGAAAATCGCCTCTCAACAGCCCCTCACCCTGCTCCTGGTGACCAAGTCAGCACAAACATGATCTCTTGGCACCGAGGGGAGTCTTGAATTAAATGGTTCACAGGCATTTTTTTTTTCTGTCTTACAATTTGGGCACCTTTCCCTTTATGCAGTAAAATCTCCAATAGTTTGGAATTTATGGCCTTTTGGACAGGACCTAGGCTGAAGTCTGCTTCTGGTCTATTCTGCATAGAAAGGATTTTTGAAGAAAATTAATAGCTTGTGAAAAGAATCGTGAGGAAAATGTGTATTCTATTGAAGGAGGTCTCTTTTCTAGCCCTTTACTAACACTCATACATCCACAAACAATTGATATGCTAATTTCAAATGATTTTTACATGTTCATTAAGTCCTTAGCTACTACTATTTGTCAATACGGTGATATGAAATCATATTATGGTTTGATCTAGCCTTACACACTAGGTTTTCACTAAGCTGAAACTTTATAGGTACAAACTTTTCTGGACTAAGCAATTAAGAAAGAGAATTAAGTTAATGCCAAGAAAAATGACTACCCTTCTTGTGGGGAGGATAAAAAGGAGATGGCTCTCTATACTTTAGAAATTCACATATCTTATAGATTCATACTGGTTCCCTTCCTGCTGGTAGATGAAGTTTGACTAGGACCACTCTACATCCTGGTTTGCCTGGAATTATTTCTGTTAGATCTTCCATCCTAGAATAATTACTAATGATGCCCTCTTTCATTCTTAATGAAAGACATTTTGATATAAACTATAAATCATATCAGCACTGTAGATTTGATGAAACCATGGAATTGAATTTGTAATTTTTCAAGGAGTTTGAGCTTTCTTTAGACTGACAGTACCTGATCTTCTCTATACAAACCAACAGATCGCTCCACGGAAATGTTATACCAGTCAATTCCGAATCCAGATTATTATTTATTATCTCCAACCCTCTTATTGAAACAGTAAGATCAGAAAGCAGCTAACCTGTTCTCAGAGATGAGAATTATGGGACCACTCTCTACCCTGCCTCATGTGTGTTAATTTCATCTGAATGTGGTTGTCCATTAGGAGTTGAAATCCCAATACAAATCATCAGCATTACTTGGGGGAGAAATGGGTAGGCATGGAGAACACAATAAAGAGAAACTGTTGATTTCCTTTTGGCCACTATAAGCCTTGTTACAGAGTCAATGTCTACTAAGCAAACACCATGTATCACACACAGGGGTAGAGCTTTACCTAATTCAATCCTTACAACCTGCTCTCTAAGGGACTCCTGTTATTATTTCTATTTTCAATCTCAGTGTAAAGCTAATTGTTCAAGATACACAGCTAGTAAGTGATAGAACCAGGACAGGAATTCAGGCTGTCTTATGCTCAAGTCTGAGCTCTTAACCACTATGATATACTGCTTCCCACTCTGCTATACTGTTCTGACATTTGAGTCAGACATCTGCTTGCAATTTGATACATTATAAAGCTATTGCCTCATCAAGTATGCCTCACAGAGGGGGAGAGGAGAAAGAGAGACGAAGTGGGGGTTGCTTGGGTTGCAGTTATGTGATGTATGCATATTGCTATGAAATCAACAAATTGAATACATGCTTCTATCCTGGTACTAAATTACCTTCAGAGATAGACTAAAATATCCTGAGGAAGTTTATTCGGGGGGCAGGGTGGGGGGCGGTAGCCTTCATCGATAAACAAATATTAAATGTGTCACCAACAGAACTGAGAACTGACTAGTGGTTCCTCCACTCTCTACCGTCTCCCTGCAGACTGCTACATGTGCTGATCTGCCGACAGTGATCTGGGCTTGACTCATGGAACTAAGCAACATTTCTGATAAGACCAAGTCCCCAGATTGCCTCTAGAGAAAGCCACCAAAACCCAGCTGATATCGTGCCAAAGTCTCTGTCTTTTTTCCTCCTGAGAACTCAGCTTTGGAAACATGGCACTTTCACCCTTAACTAAGCGTAAAATATTGAAAAGGAAGTGGAAATTGAATGTCACTGGATGTGGCTGGCTTGGGTGAGAAAGGGGATGATTCAGGTTTTATCTGGTCTGTTAAAAGACAACTCCATCCAACCTTTCCTGAGGACTTGGAAACAAATGTTCCTTTCCCACTCTCTACCCCAAACCAGGAGTAACAGCTCTACTGAAACTGGAATCTGTTCTACAGAGAGGCCACGCCTATTACAGAAGTATTACACAGGATTCTCCTAGCATGACATAAATCAAGGGTTTATGGCTCAAGCTTCCACCCCAAGGTGGTTTCTCAGGGAAAGGAGACCCATGACAGTATAAGACACCAAGAGTGAAATGATACTGGCTGCTGAGGGGGAGTAGCGTGTTATCAAAGTCTCAGAAGGAGATTACATTAGAATTAGCAAAAAGCTGCAGAAAGCGTGCAGATTGAAAGATCTTGTGGGCCATTTGTATGATGGCAAATATGAGCAAGAAAAGGGCAGGACAGTAACAGACAGACAGACAAAAGTGGAAAGCACCAAGCAAGGTGGGCTGAATGTGTTTTCCTGAATCAAAACACCACCAGGAATCCGCTTTCCTCTCCCTATTCCCCTAAAATAGATGGAAGACTCTGGACTAAATGCCATACTTCTAGTTTCCAGTTAAATTTCCTCTAGTTCTTTCTACAAGGACATTTCCTTTGGCCAGTGCAGCACTCGATTAGCCAACAGTAGGTATGTGCCAAAGGTGGAATAGATAGCAGAAACCCAGGAAGATAAAACTGCTGACGTCAAAACTCCATACAAAGAACCTCCTTCCAAGCAGAGAAGCATCAGCTTTTAATGGCATTTGGTATTATTGTTCCCCTTCTCCAGCTTGTGTCGGTGGGTGGGTGGGTGTCCTCTCCTTCCCATCTGCAAACACTGGCTGGTGCAGCTTCTGCTTGCAGCTTGCTACACCCTACTGGCCTGTTGTGTTGCTTATCCACCCATTCCCAAAATGGGACACCCATTTTTCTAAAGACCTGTATGAGCCTCTATAAGACGATGAAGAGGAAACTTCTCCAGCCTGTTTCCTCTTGAGACATAATGTTTGATTCTTCAGACGTAATTCCCCATACGTCTTCAACCTCACACCCACCAGAAAGTTCAGAATCAGTTGTGCCAGAACAGACGTTCAGTCTGTCCGAAGCACTTTTGCAGACATGTTTTCAATCTGCTCCCTAATGCAGACTGCCAGGATTAATAAATCCTTCAAGTGATCCCCCTATCCCCTTCTTTCTTTTCTCCCACTAAACCACTCATCCAACACCAGCAAAAGATGAGTTTTCATACCGCCTTGATTTTTCCTGACAGAGGGCACAGCCTTCTTCCCTTCATTCTCAAACTCCTCTAAATCGAATGATTTATGAAAAATATTGGATTTCTTCCCTGTCTTGGGATGCTTCCATTTTCCCCCAACCTCCTCTCTCTCTCACCCCACCTCTTGTCCCCCTCTTTCTTTCATTTCTTCCCTTATTCTTCCTTCCATCATCACCATGTCTACCACCATGGAAAGATCTATTCTCATCTCTGAGTTCAAAGCAATCAGATTCTTTTTGCAATAATAAATAAATAAAACTCTTCCAAGATTCTCTTCACGATCTTGGAAGGCTCCTCCCTGACTCCGGAGCTCAGAGCCTTGGTTTTGGATGCTGGAGAGGAGAGAATTCAGCAGCAACGGCAGCAGCCGCCAGAAAGGCGTGGAGGAGGGTGCTGTTTTGGGTGTATTTGAGGGAACAGCATATGGGCTTTTGTCAAAAATGTTCAAAGCTCTCTAGTTTCTGAGCCGAGGATGGAAATGTGCTGCTATCTCTGAACACTGCTTGAGCTGGCTCAAGTCTCCTTTTCTGGTACAACACCCCCCAAACACCTCAGATCCACTATACCTTGGCCCACCTGCCCTCTGGACTCTATGACACCAAGAAAAGTTTTTCAGTCAAGTCGTACCTCACCTGCACCGCCCACCCTCAGGGAGCAAAGCTTCTTGAATAGGAGCTACGGGGCTCCGTTGAGCGTTGCTTCCCTTAAAGAATTTATGTCCCTTCTCACCAGCTTCCACCTCACACAAGCAGTGAGTTCCCATGTTCCAGCGGGAGCCACCAAGTAGTGACGGGAAAAGGCAGGCGCCCTAGCCTGGCTGCCTGCATCCACCTCTCCGGGCTCTGGGGCACAAGCCAGAAAAGAGGACCTTCAGGATTCCCCCTTTTAAGAAGGAGATCATTACCTTGGCAGCGGCTTGCGGGCCGTGATACTGGCGACGATGATGCTCTCGGGACGGGGGGTGGCCACCGCTTTGAAGGTTCCTCGCCAGAACTTCTCAAAAAGCTGTTTTTCGCCTTGCTGAACGCTCGCCATCGCCAACCCAAGGGGCCCGGGGCGCCCGGGCGCTGTCCGAAGTGCTGAAACGTGGATTCCAAAAGGGGCGACACCCAGCTCCGGGCTCTGTCCGGGTGAAACCCAGAGAGGGGTGGGGTGGGAGAGATCGGAGTTAGGGGCGGGGGAGGGGACGCCCCAGCCCGCGCAGGCAGCAGAGAAAGGAGCCTCGTCCGCCGGCTTTCTTCGCCCTTCTGGGTCGGCTCCGGGCTGCGCTCTGAGCTGGCTGAGCCTCTGCGCCCCGAGATGGGAAGGGAGGGCTGGCTTTCTGGGCAGCGCCAGGAGAGAAGAGGCGACGGGGTCGTTTGTGTGTGCGTGCGCGTGTGAGCTCCGGCGCGCCCGGGTTTTGTCTCTCGCACAATGTGACGTTGGAAGAGGAGGCTGGTCGCGCGAGCTGCACTTTCCTCCCCCCGCTCTGTCTCTCCTCCTCCTCCCCAGCACCCCCTCCTCCTAAGGCTCAGCCTCCTGCCGCCATCTGCATAACAAAAGCCCGCAGGTCTTGGGAGGAGAGAGGGCGGGGCGTGCGCCTGTCACCGGGGCCCCGCGGCGACCGAGTTGCAGCGCTGACCCCTCTGAGAAGCAATCCTGGCGCCCCAAACAGGAGATCCCGCTTCACAGACCCCTCTCCTCTCCCATCCTCGCCGGCCTTGCCCAGCCCTCTCTTGAATGCCCTTGGGGCCAGGCCACCTTTCTTCCCAGCCCCTTCACAAGTCTTGTAGCTGGCCTTCTGGGGTGGGGGAGTCGGGGGAAGTAAAAAACTTAACCTATCCGCCCCAGCCGGCCTCCCCCGACCCTCACTTTTGGGAGAGACTGCGTAGTCAGGTACAGAGGGTCCCCTGCGTTCCTCTTTGCGCCGGGGGTGAGCGAGGTCTCCACCACTCAGAAAGTGCCATTTGATCGGCAATCCGTCACCAGTTCGGTTTCTCGCCATCTGCTGAGCCGGGCCCCAGCCCGCCGAGGGGCGCAGCGTTACATCTGTGCACGCGGAGCTGTCAAGGGTATCTCTTTTGTGTCTTACAGCCGGCCTGCCCGGCGTCCCCGCCGCCAACCCCGTCCAAGGAAAAGAGTCCCCTCCCACCCCACCCCGCCCCACCCCCACCCACTCTCCGGGAATCCGCTCACAGCCACTTTTCGTAATGCCGCTCCTCTCTGGAAAGGAGTGCGTTTTGGAAAAGAAAGCGCTTAGTGGGAGGGTTAGAGAGAAAAATCTCGAGGATCAGCAAGGGGATAGTTACTTTTCGGTCTCTTCTCCCCATCTTCTTACCACCTCGCAGTTCAATCGTAATCCCAAGCAAGTGGAGGTTCAGAATCCCAAAGCAAGCCCAGACACAGAGGATCTGGGTAGAATGTCTTCCTGTCTCCCTCCAGGTTTTCATTACAAAAAAGAGATCGTGGCGGGATCCCTCAGCCCTTGCCTTCCTGGAAGCCTTTTAATCTTAGCAGAGATGCGACTCCCCCATCTCCCACCTAACGCCCCCCACCCCCAACTTTCCAGGCTGTAAATTCCTAGAAGGAGGCCTCACTCAGTTTTAAAGGCCTCGGCCTCCAAGCCCCTGGCGTTGGGTCCCAGCCACAGCGAGAATAAACTCCTGCTCCTTGCTAATGCAGATAGCAATGGGGACCCCCTAGGGCGGGAGTAGGGCGTGGGGGATGGGTTGAGGGAACAATGGCAACTCCAGAAATTCTCTGAAGAGGGCGCAGGAGATAACTAGGAGATGAAGAGGAAGAGGAGGACAGAGAGGATTAGGTGGGGCGGGAGAAGAAAGAGCCTTGGAGTAAATGAGTACCCGTCCCAAAGACTATCTACGTTTGAAGCCTATGTGTTCTATGTTCCTGCGTCCACTTATGTGAGTGCCTGAGAGCACTGCTCGCTCTGTACTGACCCCTTCTGGTCAACAACGAGAGGAGCATTTGCTGGCTTCTTAAGTGGGTTGTGTGGGGACCGGAGGTGGGGTCAGGCCTGGGAAGGTTGGAGGTGAAGCAAAGTGGAGATTAGGCTAGCCCCTTTCTCCCTCTCCCTCTTACCGTGCGTCAAATTCTCCATTCCCCGATTGGTCCCGATCTCCATTTCCCACCCAGAAGTTGTTATCATTGTAAATGCAATCCGGAACTGGCTTCTTTCTTAAGTAGCCTGGCATATTTAAAACTATCCTTAGTTATGACATTTAGGGCATGAACTGAATCATTTGCAGGAGAGAGGTAGGTGGGATCCTACTCCCACAAGATCAATCAACATCTTCCAGCTGTGTGACTGCTCTTAACCCCTAGAATGTTGATAAAGCTCCCATTTGCAAGACATTGCCTTTCTAAAATCCCAGTGGCCAGATGAGGTGGGAGAGAAAGCTGCTCTTATTCTATTTTATTTATTTACTTTATTTCAATAGCTTTGAGGGTGCAAGTGTTTTTTGGTTGCATAGTGGTGAAGTCTGGGCTTTTATATACCTGTCACCCAAATAGCACCATACCCCAGAATGGCCATTGTTAAAAAGTCAAAAAACAATAGAGGGAGTAGTTGCAATGAAAAGGGAACATGTATACACTGTTGGTGGGGATGTACAACACCTATGGAAAACAGTACAAAGATTTCTCAAAGAACTAAAAGTAGACCTGCTCATTCTTTTATAAAGACACATGCACGTGTATGTTCACTGCAGCACCATTCACAATAGTAAGGACGTGAATCAACCTAAATGCCCATCAGTGATACACTGGATAAAAAAATTGTGATGCATATACACCATGGAATACTACACAGCCATTAAAAAGAGTATCATGTCCTTTGCAGGGACATGGGTGGAGCTGGAGGCCATTTCAGCAAACTGACACAGGAACAGAAAACCTAATACCACATGTTCTCACTTATGAATGGGAGCTAAATGATGCAAACACATGGACACATAGATGGGAACAACACATACTGGGGCCTTTTGGAGGTGAAGGTTGGGAGGAGGGAGAGGATCAGGAGAAATAACTATTGGGTACTACACTTAATACCTGGGTGATGAAATAATCTGTTCAACAAACTCGATGACACAAGTTTGCCTATGTAAGAAACCTGCACTTATATCCCTGAACTTAAAAGTTAAAAAACGTAGACCTGCTATTCAATCTTACTCTGTTTTAAAGCTGAAGAAGTTGGAAATGAATGCCAGGAGGGGACTCATGCCAAGGATTGCTGTATTTGCCTTTGCCTGTGGGATCACACATCTCTGACCCAATAAATTGGAATCTTACTCTAAAAATAAATAAATAAATAAAAATAAAGAAGAAGAAGTTGAGGATGACCAGTGACTTCCCCAAGGTGATTCCGTAGAAAGCAAAGGAAATCTGTGAAAAATACAGTTTCTGTTTTTGCTTGGTGGAGTGGAGGACGGAGTGGCATTCTACGTATACCAGGATGGGGGTGCATCTAAAAATAAATCAGATAACAATGAGCCACATATTTAGAAGCACTTGGGGTTGAGGCTCCTAAACTGGGAATTTGCAGTAATAAGTTCAGGACTTGGAATCCAGAATGCCTGGTTCAAATTCCAGCTCTGCCATTTCCTAGCTGTGTAATGGTGGAGGAGTGACTTCATTTGCCTATGCCACATTTTCTTTATCAATACTATGAAGATTATGTAAAGATTATAAATAATATGTTTAGATGAAATAGCTGTGAGGATTGAAGGAATTAACACATGTACAAGTTATAGAACAGTGTCTAAAACACAGTTTACTAAAAAAGATCAATTACTCAGGTGATTAAAAGCACAGCCTGTGGATTTAGAGAGAACTGGGATATGAAGCCCAGTTCTGCCATTTTTTAAGCTAGATGACCTTAGGCTAATAACTAACCTCTGCCTTTGTTTCCCCATTTGCAAAAATGGAGATGCCACATGGTGGTTGGGAAGATTAAATGAAATGTTTCCTGCAAAGGACTTAACACATTGTCCAGTTTATAGCAAGTGACCATTCAATAGTAGCTCTTCTGGCTGATGATCTTGGAATAATCACCTTAATCACCTGTTAGTATATTAAGTCAGGCTGTGTTCAGTTCAATAATCACTAATTGATGCCCAATCTTGGATCTTGCACAGGCACAGTCCTGGGCATGGAGGACTCAAGGATAAAGCAGACATAGTCCCTTCCCTGAAGCAGTTCACAGCCTGATTCACCTTCTGGATCTCCACTGACTGATACTTGTCCCCTTTCCATCTTATCACAGTGACTTATACTTGAGGTCTGGCTTCTCCAGTATAACGTGAACTCCAGTTCCTCCAACACTGTATTAAAATAGAACCATCGTGAGTCTCATTCCCTCAGGGTTTTGCTTTCTCTTTCCCCAGATGCAAGCCAGCCCACTCCATAAACAAGGACCTATTAATATGCTGGTTAACGAATATAAGCTTATGGCACAATTATTCCTTACCCTCTGTGCTATACTGATGGTAGACATCACTGATCCATCACAATACTCCTTCTCAGACTGACCCTCAGAATCCCTCTCAACATGCAGTTTCTAGATAGCCACTACTAATAAGTTGGCCTTGGCATTCCAGATAAAACCAATTTGCCATCCATGTCTAGAGGGTGTTTCTTTACCTAATTGGTATTGTTTTTCCATTTGAAAAAGGGGGCGGCACAGAGAAATGATTGTAGGATTTGCAAACCCAGGCGTTCTAGAGCAGGAGTTAAAGAGATTCGTATGCATCTTTCTCCCTAGTGATCCAAAGATACAGCTCCTCCCACTCAGAGAGAAATAGCTACCTCTTCTTCCAAGGCAGTTCAAGTCCCACCTCACTAACATTATCATGTTACCTTGGTTAAATCTCTTAATCTTTCTGTGTTCATGATTTCTCTGAGTACAACGGAGCCAACCATTATCTACCAGCACCAGATACATCAAGGAACTTGACAGTCTGTACCCATTTCTAAAAGTTCAGGGAACAGTGAAAGATTCAAATAATTACTGAGAGGATGGGAAATATGATGATGAGATCAATTCATCTGTCTTTGTGTCTTTAAACAAGATCATGCTAAACCATTCAAATTACAAGATTATTTATTTCTTCATATATAATAGATGTCTGGGGAGAAAAATAGGATTGCACTACTCAAGGTTTATTAATCCTCACTTCTTGACTTCTTCATTCCAAATTTGACTTCTTCCTTTAATCCTCACTTTTGAAAGTTCTACCTTGTGTCTAACCTGAATCCCACCTCTGTTGTGTATTGTCCATTCTTCTTCTGGGACATACCTATGCACTACTTCAAATACTACTGGACTAACATGGGTAAACCAGCAAGCCTCCTTCCGACCGACCGCATAGATACCAAGATTCCACAAGACAGATGGATTCATTGCTGTCTCAAACTATAATAATTGCTACACTTATCAGGTATATGTTACTATGTTCTAGTCACAACATGTGCTTAAACCCTTGATAAACATTCTCACTTAATTCTCACAACAGCTCTATGATAAAGAAACCATCATCTAAATTTTGCAGATTTGGAAACTGAGTCTCTGAGTGGTAGAATTACTTGCCCAGAGCTGCATAGCTAGCACGTAGAGGAGCCTGCTTTCAAATCCAGATATGTCTTAATCTAAATTCTAGGCTATATTGGCCTCCAGCAACAGGATAAGAATAGCATTAGGAGAGTGTACAAATGTATCCATCCTCTCTACACATTCTGTCCATGTCTAGAGCTGCCCATTAGTCTGCATATCTATTTATGCTACCAAGGATGCTTTCAGACCCTCCACCTTCTTCCTATAGAATAGCAAAGAGTACTTGCCTGGTACTATCCTAATATGAGAAACCTGGTATTTTATAGGTAGTTGGCAGGACAGGACATGAATCTCCAAGGCTACCATGTTGATTTTGTTGAAGAAAATCAAACTGAAGAATCTAGTGGGAGCAGAAGGATAGGGCTGCTCAAAATCAAGACTGGACTAAAGGGGCCACTCTGCCTTCCTGCTGCAAGAATTCAACTTCTGCTAATCTGTCCTTTGTGCTTACTCTCTCTAGGGCATTTTTTCCTTCAAACTGGGGGCCTACCCATAACTTCCTTCTGTTGAAAACCCCACACTGACTCCCCCAAATTAGTAGGGTAAGTGCTAACCCCTCCACATTATGGTGCTCATGATCTGGTGCCTGCTTTCTGTCTGTCCTTGAACTTCACCCTCCAGTCATTTTGAATTGCTCATCGTCTCTCTATATACCCCGTTCTACTCCATAACTCTCCAAATCATGGGATACGAACCCCTCTGATGTCTCTGTCCTTTTGAAAATGCCCTATTTGTTCTTTGATATTTCATAATCACGTTATCTCAGAAGTCTTATCTTATGCACTGCTAGCTTTCCATACCCATAATAACATCTTCCTCTCTTGGGCCTCCTTTGAGCCATGGGTATACTTTATAATTTATTTAGAGTTACTTGTCATAGTATTGGCCAGGAGACCCTGGAAAGAACAGACTACGTCTATTTCTTATTTGGGTCACTAATGCCTAGTGTAGAATTGGCACATAGTAGAAGTTTAGTAAATGCTGGTGTAATGAGTAGATTCCATATACAGTACACAACTATACTAATGTTCAAGTTATCCAGGCCCACAGGTGATAAGGCCTGATTTTTATACTCACATATTACAATATAGTATTCACACTGTGCAATATGGTAGCCTTGGAGATTCATGTCTTGTCCTGCCAACTACCTATAGAATACCAGGTTTCTCATATTATGGTAGTACCAGACAAATATTCACACATGACAATATAGTATTCACACTGTACTTACTGGTATTGTATGTATTCACTTAACTGTGAATTGATGAGAGAAAAGCAGTATATTTGATGTATACTCTCTATATATTATGCATAGCATTATAGTATGTATAACAGTAATAATATGCAATTATAACAATATATGTTTATATCAGTGCCAGGCATCTTTCTAAGTACTGTTATAAATAGTATTTCATTGAATGTTCACCAAAACCCTATGGATTAGGTCCTGCTATTAACCACATTTTATAAGCTGAAACACAGAGTTTAAGTAACTTACCCAAGGACACACAGCTAGAAAAAGGTGGAGCCAACATATGGATTCAGTCAGTCCAACTTGCAGAGCCCTTAATCATTCTTATATACTGCCTCTAATAATTTTTATATCCCGAAGTGACATTCATTCAATGTGCAAGTATGCATTGGGCATAGCAATTGGACGGGGACTAAAATAGGTCCTGCTCTCCTGAAGGCTTCAGTCCAGTTGGGGGTGGTGGTAATTATGTTAAATAAACATCATTAAAAAAAACCCTGCCTCAAAGGAGAAAGTGATATAAAACTGGATAACTGGAGAATTTATTAAGTGTAAAGAAAATGTACTGAGTGTAAAGAGGTAAAGTCTTTCCAAGACAGTTGCATTTAAGTTTCAACTAAGAGTAAGAGGCATTTGCCAAGTGAAGAAGGGAGATAGCATTTCAGGAAATGAGGTCAATATGCACAAAGACCACACACTGCGAAAGAGTTGGGTGTACTCAAGGGAGAAGCTGAAGCCCAGAGAACACAGTGATGAAAAAAATGGAGGCAGAATTTTGGAGTTAGTGATGAAAATATGTGCTGCATGCAACGAAATTATACTGAGTCTCATTTTCCTTTTAAGTGAGTCTCATTTCTCTTTCAAATGCAAAATGAGAGAATCACCATTATTACACCCAGTTTTAAAAGCCAATTATTTTATATCATTATTTTTCAAAGTGAGGAGCCTTGGAACCCTAGTGGTATCCCCCTGCCCTGAGTAGGTTTTAGGTGATATCCAGGCAGATCAAGCACACTAAACAACAATGGAACACATGTGAGGAAGTTTTTTCCAGTTCTCTTTCTAGCCATTGGGTTACTTCCAGAAGTCAATCTACATGACTTGATTTTCTTGAAATGTCTTGAACCTGTCTTAGCGCATGCTTTTCAACAAGAAAGTGACTTCAGATTCAGAGGTTTGGACAACTACAATTTAATAACCTTGATTTGCTTTCACTGAATTTATTTTTATAGTTATTTTCCATCATTGGCATGTGATACTGGTTTTTCATTTCTGAAATGTCTTCTTTAGGTAAATTTGTTAAGTAATGAAGTAAACAGTTTTTAAACTTTTTATTATACAAAATTTAAAACATACACAAAAATAAAGAGACAAACGTAATGAGTCCTGATGTCCCCATTGTCTAATTTCGACAATGATCATTACACAGTCAATTTTGTTTCATTGGTACCCTGACCCATTCTCCACACTACTAAATTATTTTGAAGCAAATCTAAGACACTGCATTATTCCCAGTTGTAAATACAAGATGCATCTCTAAAATATAAGAACGCTTTTTTTAAAGGATAACTGCAATATCATCACACAAAACAAAATTAACAATAATTTCCGAATATCATCAAGTATCCAGTCAATGTCCCCCTTTTCCAGTTGTCTTTTAAGTATTTGCTTCTTGTTCGTTGGCTCGTTTGTGTGAATTGGAATTCAAATAAGGCCCATTCCTCGTGGTTGGGTGACATATCTCCTTAAATATCTTTCAATTCCTAGGTTCTCCACCACTGCCAACATGCACACAAGCATTCTACCTCTGTCTTTCATTTGCCTAGTAGAGTTTTCCATAATCTATATTTTGCTGATTTTGCAAGTCTGTGGCATTGATAATATGTTTCTCTGCATCCTCTATTTTTTGTTAAGTGGTGGTAAGTTAGAGGCTTAATCAGTTTAGGTTCAAAAGAAAATCAACCGGGAGGTTAATAATGTACGGTTTTCTCTTTTTCTGTGATGCTAGCTGATACTGGAGACCATTGCCTAATTTATTAATTTACTAGTGGTTGCAAAATAGTGATATTCGAATCTATCATTTATTTTTTCATGTATTAGCTGGAATACTTCTATAAAGAAATAGCCCTCATCAACTATTTGGTTAACTCAGAGCACCATTAGTATAGAAATGGCAGAATAGATATTTGATTTTTTCCCTTTTATTTCTTAGTTTATAAAATAATAGGTTGAACTACTAGTATCCTTCTAAGATACTACTGGTTGATTTGTTACTGTCATTTTTAATCCTCATGATGAACTCAGATTTAAATAAATTTTATGTGCTTCAATAAATTGTCATTATTATTCTTATTGATGCTTTAATTGTTCCACCTTTAGCCAGGAGAGACTATTCAATCGGTTCCTGAGACCTTTGATATGACCTAGAAGGCTTTCAGTGGCTTTCTCACTTTCTGATATGTCAAGATGTTCCAAATTTAACTCTTAAATTTCCTGACCCAGACCAGGAATCAGCCATTTCTCCAAAATGCATGGTTCTTTTTAACAGGTGTCAGAGTTTTTCATCATTATTGGATTCATTGGTCATTGTTTTCTGGATTTTTTTTAGCGTAAAGACCTAGGAAATTTTATTTTAAGACCAAAAATATAACATGAGTTTTAACTTGTATTTCTAGTTCAAAAAAAGGGCTACAGTTTTTTTTTAACCTCATAAATTGTACCCCTCTGTCTCTTCTTCATATGCATATATTTTAGGACATCTATACTTACCCGACCTCCATAATATGATTACTAAAATCAGTTAACGGTTTTTCTTTGCCTCTCATTCGGATGTATATTCAAAAGACTGTTTTAAAGCCAACTGGAATGGGATTGCATTGAGGTTTATTCATTTGCTTTTGATTTTTAAGGACTGCTTTTTTGATATAACTTTATTTCTTTAAATGTATTTACAAGGCTCTGAAGTCAAAATTATCAAGAAGGTATATTTGAACAAGTCTATACACCCTGTCCTGCCCACCCTATCCTTCCCTCTCCAAGGTAATTTAAACATTTTTAATGGTTTATCCTTTCACTTAAAAATGTTCCTCATTCAGCAAGGGGTGGGGAGGGAGGGGGGGTGGGGAGGGATAACATGGGGAGAAATGCCAGATATAGTATGCACCTAAAGTAAAATAAATAAATAAATAAAAATATTCCTCATTCAGAATTGTTCCATTTTTAAAAAGCATAAGTAGTATATAAGAGCACCAGTGAGAGAAAGGTGCTATGGAAACCCTAAAGTAGTATTCCCAAGCCATTAACATTTGTGTGCATCGTGTTACCTATCTATGAGTAATAGCCTAATATTGGTGAGACTTCCTTTGCCAAGGCTAGAAAGGGTACTTCTGGCATTTGCCTCGACAGCCTTTTTGTGTAGATGTGTGTAGCTTAGTCCCTTTCCTTACAAACGACATGTATTTGACATACACACACTGTGAGCATCTCACCTGTTGTATGAAGCTAGTGTGATATTTAAATATGGATGTGCAAATCTCTGTTCCTATAAACAGGAAAATGGAAAAAAAATTGCCTGAAAGAATCCAGTTTTGCATCTAAAAGCATCTCTCTATCTGTCATGGCTCATCTTGTGTGTGTGTGCATGCGTGTGTGTGTGTGTGTTGTGTGTCTATATTATATATTGCCTCAAGTGCCTTCTTCCTTTAAAGATAGGCTGCAACTTTTGAATGTGTTTGCTTTGTCTTGTCTGTTACTCTTTTCTACTGAAAAGAGAACAGAATTCTCTCCTGGAATGCTTTGAAGCAGAAGACAAAGGCAACTGACCTTTGGTTTGGAATGAAAAAAAAGGACAGGGAAGAGAAAATCAAGGCTGTTCACATGCCCCCGAACACAGAAGATTTGGAGGCAGAACTGAAAAATGAGTATCCTCCACAACCAGGGGCTTTGGAGGAAAGCTCTCTGCAGCAGCACCCTCCCTTTCGCCTTGCCCCCCGATTGGATGTTGCAGAAATAATTACTGAACAAATCGATAGTCAGTGTTGTCATGTGACCACATTTGTTAATGCATCATTTTCCTCCTGGAAACTTAGTTTGCCTTATAGGCAGGCCAGATTCTAGGTAAGCTCCTGACAACCCAAAAACCCAGAATAAATTCTGGAGCATTTAATCTTTCCTCTTTGGTATGAGCACTTTATGCACACATTCACATTTAATTCTCACAGTGACCCTTTGAAGCAGTCTCTGTAAGAAGTGAAGGGACGTGTGTGAGGTCAGACAGCCAGAACATCTAGACATCTAGAGTGCATTTTTCTTTTATTTTTCCATGGCAGGGGATGAGGGGGATGTATTTGTGATTATAATAAATATGCCATAGAATTTTGTCTTTAAAGGTGATAAATGCTGATTTTTAAAAATCTTTTTCAATTAGACTTTATGAAGAATTACCTAGGTCTATTATTCAGGAATATGAGCAATGAGTCATGACTCCCAATCTGATCTCCTTCAAGGGGGACTTTAGATGCGGTTTGGCAATGCATTGAGGGCTTGAAGGGCCAGCATTCTGGTCCTCATTGAACTTAGGCAACCCTTACTCCTAAGTCTGGGCCTCAGTTTTGCCATCTGTGAAATTAAAGGGTTAGGCTCTCAGAGGTCTCAAGCTAGCAGCCCAGAGTATGAATCTGGCTTACAGATGTGTTTTGTGTGATAGTCACAGTGTCTTTAAGAATAGAGAATGTGAATGACCACAGGTAAGGAAAATGTTCTCCTTTTGCCACAGACCCCACCACTTCTAATTGCATTTCATCCAGGACTTTTCATGCATATACATTTCCCCTCTTGACCATTGCAACTCCTGGGCTTGAGGATCTCTAAGGCGCTCTTAGGAATGACATTCTGTAGCGTCTTTGTATTTTTCTTTCCTTAGAATATTCATAACAATCTCAATAACAGCAGAAATTAGCATTTGTTGAGTGATTCCTATGTGCCTTGCACTGGAACTAAGTACAGACATCATCTCATTCCCTTCTTATACCAACGCAATGAGGGAGCTGTTACTGGAATCCATCGTTTGTATATGATGAAGCTGAGAGCAAGATAAAATGTCTTGTCTATAGTCATGCAGTGGTGGTAGATGAAAGAACTGGAATTTAAATCTTGGTCTTTCTGAGCCCAAAGCCCATCCTCTTACCCAAGAGTAATATTCAAAATGCTTAACAACTCATATGGGCTGGGTGAGGTGGCTCATGCCTGTAATCCCAGCACTTTGGGAGGCAGGGGTGGGCAGATCACTTGAGGTCAGGAGTTCAAGGCCAGCCTAGCCAACATGGCGAAACCCTGTCTCTACTAAAAATACATAAATTAGCTGGGTGTCGTGGTGTGTGCCTGTAATCCCAGCTACTCAGAGGCTGAGGCAGAAGAATAGCTTGAACCCGGGAGTCAGAAATTGCAGTGAGCCAAGATTACACCATAGCACTCCAGCCTGAGCCACAGAATGAGACTCTGTCTCAATAAACCAAACCAAACCAAACAAACAAACAAACAAAACTTATATGGATGGCAGGGCTCTGGCCCTTCAGATGGATATTGGGTATAGGACAGCTGGGGTTCCAGGGAAATGGTTGCAGTGGCCAGGTCAGTGCAGAGGGTGGGCACTGGAGTGAGATCATAGGAGAAGCTATTTCTCAAGTTAAATGGGAGTATTTCTATATTCAGCATCCAGTGTGACTGAACCAAGCTCTCTGGCTGAGTGTCCAGCTCTTAACCACCCCACTTGCCCTTTGTCATGCTGACTAGGAGGCATCTGTCGTATCTTAAGAACCTACCTCTGACACAACGTACCAGAATCTCTGAGACACAGCTAAAGCAGTGTTTGGAGGGAAATTTATAGCACTAAATGCCCACAGGAGAAAGTAGGAAAGATCTAAAATCATAGCCTAACATTGCAATTAAAAGAACTACAGAAGCAAGAGCAAACAAACTCAAAAGCTAGCAGAAGACAAGAAATAACTAAGATCAGAGCAGAACTGAAGGAGATAGAGATGCAAAAAAACCTTCAAAAAAAAATCAATAAACCCAGGAGCTGATGTTTTGAAAAGATTAACAAAATAGATAGGCCACTAGCCAGACCAATAAAGAAGAAAAGAGAGAAGAATGAAATAGACACAATAAAAAATGATAAAGGGGATATTACCACTGATCCCACAGAAATATGAACTATCATCAGAGAATATGATAAACACCTCTTTGCAAATAAACTAGAAAATCTAGAAGAATTTCTAGATTTTCCTGGACACTTACACTCTCCCAAAACTAAACCAGGAAGAATTTGAATCCCTGAATAGACCAATAACAAGTTCTGAAATTGAGGCAGTAATTAATAGCCTACCAACAAAAAAAAAGCCCAGGACCAGACCGATTCACAACCGAATTCTACCAGAGGTACAAAGAGGAGATGGTACCATTCCTTCTGAAACTATTCCAAACAATAGACAAAGAGGGACTCCCCCCTAACTTATCTTATGAGGGCAGCATCATCTTGATACCAAAACCTGGCAGAAATACAACAAAAAAAGAAAATTCCAGGCCAATATCCCTGATGAACATCCTCAATAAAATACTGGCAAATCGAATCCAGCAGCACACAAAAAGCTTATCCACCACAATCAAGTCAGCTTCATCCCTGGGATTCAAGGCTGGTTCAATATACACAAATCAATAAAAATAATCCATCACAAAAACAGAAGCAATGACAAAAACCACATGATTATCTCAATAGATACAGAAAAAGGCCTTCGATAAAATTCAACAGCCCTTTATGCTAAAGACTCCCAATAAACTAGGTATTGATGGAATGTATCTCAAAATAATAAGAGATATTTATGACAAACCCACAGCCAATATCATACGGAATGGGCAAAAACTAGAAGCATTCCCTACAAAAACTGGCACAAGACAAGGATGCCCTCTCTCACCACTCCTATTCAACATAGTATTGGAAGCTCTGGCCTGGGCAATCAGGCAAGAAAAAGAAATAAAGAGTATTCAAATAGGAAAAGAGGAAGTCAATTTGTCTCTATTTGCAGACAACCATGACTGTACATTTAGAAGACCCTATCGTCTCAGCCCCAAATCTCCTTAAGATGATAAGTAACTTCAGCAAAGTCTCAGGATACAAAATCAATGTGCAAAAATCACAGACATTCTTATATAGTAATAACAGACAGAGAGCCAAATCATGATTGAACACCCATTCACAATTGCTACAAGGAGAATAAAATACCTAGGAATACAACATACAAGGGACGTGAAGGACCTCTTGAAGGAGAACTACAAACCATATTGCCCAAGGAAAAAGACATGACACAAACCAATGGAAAAACATTACATGCTCATGGATAGGAAGAATCAATATTGTGAAAATGGCCATATTGCCCAAAGTAATTTACAGATTCAATGCTATCCCCATTAAGCTACCATTGACTTTCTTCACAGACTTAGAACGAACTACTTTAAATTTCATATGGAATAAAAAAAGAACCCATATAACCAGGACAATCCTAAGCAAAAAGAACAAAGCTGGAGGCATCATACTACCTGACTTCAAACTTTACTACAAGGCTACCATAACCAAAACAGATTTGTACTGGTACCAAAAAAGATATATAGACCAATGGAACAGAACAGGGGCCTCAGAAGCAACGCCACACATCTACAACCATCTGATCTTTGACAAACCAGACAAAAACAAGCAATGGGGAAATGATTTCCTATTTAATAAATGGTGTTGGGAAAACCAGCTAGCCATATGTAGAAAACTGAAACTGGACCCCTTCCTTACACTTTATACAAAAATTAACTCCAGACGGATTAAAGACTTAAACATAAGACCTAAAACCATAAAAACCTTAGAAGAAAACCTAGGCAAAACCATTCAGGACATAGGCATGGGCAAAGACTAAAACACTAAAAGCAATATCAACAAAAGCCAACATTGACAAATGGGATCTAATTATACTAAAGAGCTTCTGCATGGCAAAAGAAACTATCATCAGAGTGAATAGGTAACCTACAGAATGGGAGAAAATGTTTGCAATATAGCCAGCTGACAAAGGGCTAATATCCAGAATCTACTAGGAACTTAAACAAATTTACATGAAAAAAAAAAACAACGACCCCATTAAAAAGTGGGCAAAGGATATGAACAGATACTTCTCAAAAGAAGACATTTATGTGGCCAACATATGAAAAAAAGCTCATCACCACTGGTCATTAGAGAAATGCAAATTAAAACCACAATGAGATACTATCTACGCCAGTTAGAATGGCGATCATTAAAAAGTCAGGAAACAACAAATGCTGGAGAGGATTTGGAGAAATAGGAACGATTTTACATTGAAAGTGGAAATGTAAATTAGTCCAACCATTGTGGAAGACAGTGTGGCAATTCCTCAGGGATCGAGAATCAAAAATACCACTTGACCCAGCAATCCCATTACTGGGTATATACCCAAAAGTTTATAAATTATTCTACTATAAAGACATATGCACACGTATGCTTATTGCAGAACTATTCACAATAGCGAAGACTTGGAACCAACCCAAATGCCCACCAATGATAGACTGGATAAAGAAAATGTGGCACATATTCACCATGGACTACTATGCAGCCATAAAAAGGGATAAGCTCATATCCTTTGCAGGGACATGGATGAAGCTGGAAACCATCATTCTCAGCAAATGGACACAAGAACAGAAAACCAAACACTGCATGTTCTCATTCATAAGTGGGAGGTGAACAATGAGAACACATGGACACAGAGAGGGGAACATCAAACACTGGGGCCTGTTGAGGGATGGGGGCTAAGGGAGGGCTAGCATTAGGAGAAATGCCTAATGTAGATGATAGATTCATGGGTGCAGCAAACCACCATGGCATATGTATACCTATGTAACAAACTTGCACGTTCTGCACGTGTATCTCAGAACTTAAAGTATAATTTAAAAAAAAAAAAAAAAAAAAAAAAACCTATGTCTGAGAGACATGAAGAATGTGACAGTGACCAGAAGGCAGCAACACCAGGTGCTTCTGGGGCTGGTTGGGGTCTCCTGGGAGATGAGGAGGTTGGGAAATTCGGAAACAATGGCTAGATTCCCTGGTTGCAGAAACTTATAAATAAGAAAGGAACATGGTGTTGACCTAGAAAGGTAGATAGGTGCATTTCCACATGAGTTAATGAGGCCAGAGTTAATATTAAGTGAACCACTGAACATGGCTTTGGCCCCAAACCACAGAGAGTGTGTGGCTGACTGCTAAGAAAGTAACTCAGTCAAGAGCCCTTTCTAATTATCATATCACATTGACAAAATGCATTGGGCACAGACTAAGTGCCAGGCATTGTACCACGTGTTGAGGTTTTGACAAAGCAGTAGGAAAAGATCTCTGCCTCCAATCCAGCATGTGGGTGGAGTCATCTGTGATATTAAGGGCTAAACTTAGAGTGCTGAGGACATGCATGAAAAAAGAATTCTTCTCTGTGTTGGTGTAATCAGGGGAGATTAAGACTCAAAGTATGAGTGATCCAAGCCAAGGAGGCAGGGAAAGGGTGGAGGCACCTCAGGGAGAGAGTTCTCCATGTACAAAGACCCAGAGGTAAGACAGAACTCACTTTGCTTACAGTAAAGCTGTATTTCCTGGAGTGGAGTCGGGGCTAGCAGTATCATCATCTCCTGGGAACTTGATAAAAATGCAAATTCCCAGGCACTACCATAGCCTTACTGACTTAAGAGCTTCTGCACAGCAAAGGAAACTAAAGAAGATGGAACCCAGCAATCTGTGTTTTGACAAGCTCTCCAGGTGGCTCTAATTCAAGTTTAAGCTAAAAAAAAAAACACTGAGTACAGAATTTCATGGTTGAATGGTCACAGGTGTGGTTGGAGAGAAGGGTGGGAACCAGATCGTGAGAAGCCTGATGTGATTGAAATTTTATCTTCAGAGTAACATGCTTTGGAGGAGCTTTAATAAGAGCAATGACATGACACTTGGATTTTCACTTCATAAGTATTCCTCAAAATTGCTGAGCTTGTTACTACTTCTAAGCCTTCGTGTTTGCTATTGCATTTGCCTGAAACACTCTACCTCCAGATTTTTAAAATATGAACTCCTCTTTATTGAGATCTCAGTTCAAATGATACTTCGTCTGATCGCCCCACAGTAAGTGGTCCTTCTGCTTTCCTCTTCCATCAGCTTGGTTTATTCCTGTAGCTCTCATCCGCGCCTGCAGTCATCTTGTTTAGTATGTGTTTGTTGTGTCTCCCTCTACTAAAACGTAACTCCATAAAGGAGGAAAACAGTCTGTCTTGCTCACCCTTGTGCATCACCACTCCCCCAGTGCAGTACTCTGCACATAGTAGGTGCTTTCAATCAGCAAACTCAGTGAATAAAGGAAGTGCAAAGCCCATGGCAACTCTCACCATGGAATTCCCACAATGGTCATCAAAATAGACTCTGAGAGAGCTCAGAGGAAAGAAGCTCTGGACCAGGTGGGTTACCTAGGATGTCTTCCAGAAAGAGGCAGGCATTTAATATATATTTTTTTCAGGACAATAAGGTGAGGTAAAAAGGAGAAGGGAGGCAGTAATTCAGAAAGTAGACTCAAAATGAGCTCAGAAGTCAAAACCAGCAAGTGGAAGGCAGGGAGTCCAAGTAGATTAAGTGTGTAAAGGCTAACCACGGAAGGAGAATAATGAAGAAGGTGGGTGAGGAGCAGGAAGTCAGGTGTGATTTGGGGGGAGCCTCATGAACTTGGAGAACATTAATGAGCTCTTCCTCCTTGGCCATTGCTCAAAGTGCCATTGGGCTTTCTGTCCCTCGGTCCATCCATCCTTCTCAGGATATTGATTCCTTCCAAGTTAGAATGAGCAGTCCTGGATAGTGGGTTTTCACAAACAAGCATAACTTTTTAAATGTAAATAAATGAAATAAATAGAGGCTGTCACTTTTTCTGTCAAGTGTAGACCATTTTTTAAAAAGAATCAACTATCATAAATTATCATGATTATTTCACAAAAGGAAATACATTTTAAACCCAAAATGTAGGAAAGTGGAAGACATTATGGCAGAATTATAGACTTTTCTCCTAAATGGACTAAATCTCACTTGCTGACAAACTCCCTGTATTGTCATACTGTTTTTTTTTTCTCCTGTTGCTACAGATTGGCGAGAAAGACCCATATTAGAACAGAGGTAAGCATTTGGAACACAGCCTTGGATGTGATACAGCCAGCCCCAGAATGAGCCTGGGTGAGGACTAAGTAAGTATATTTAAAATAAAGCTAGGCACGTTGGCTCATGCCTGTAATCCCAGTAATTTGGGAGGCTGGGGCTGGAGGATTGCTTGAGCCCAGGAATTCGAGACCAGTCTGGGCAATAAAATGAAACCCCATCTCTACAAAAAATAAACAAATCAGTTCAGCATGGTGGCACGTCCCTGTGGCCTCAGATACACAGGAGGCTGAGGCAGGAGGATTGCTTGAGCCCAGGAGGTGGAGGCTGCCATGAGCTGTGTTTATGCCACTGCACTCCAGCCTGGGTGACAAGCGAGGCCATGTCTCAAAAATAATTAACTAATAAAAATAAAAATAAATAGCAAAATCAGTGGCTTCTTACCTAGTCTAGAATGTTGAAGTTAACCTTACAGGATCACTAGTGTTATAGATTCACCTATTCAATCTTCATACTTGCATTTTTTGTTGTGGTAAAATATATGTGACATAAAATTTACCATTTTAGTATATAACTCAAGGGCATTAAATATGTTCACAACATTGTGCATTCATCACCAGTTCCATTTCCAGAACTTTTTCATTATCCAACAAGCTATCATTAAGTAATAACTCCCCTTTCATCCAACCACCCCCTACAGATCTTGGTAACCTGCATTCTATGTTCTCTTTCTATAATTTTTTATTTAATTCTAGGTGCTTCATATAAGTGGAATCATGGCCAGGCATGGTGGCTCATGCCTGTAATCCCAGCACTTTGGGAGGCCGAAGTGAGTGAATCACTAGGTCAAGAAAATCAAGACCATCCTGGCCAACATGGTGAAACCCTGTCTCTGCTAAAAAAACAAAAATGAGCTGGGTGTGGTGGTGCGTGCCTGTAGTCCCAGCTACTTGGGAGGTTGAGGCAGGAGAACTGCTTGAACCTGGACCCAGGAGGTGGAGGTTGCTGTGAGCCAAGATCACGTCACTGCGCTCCAGCCTGGTGACAGAGCAAGACTCTGTCTCAAAAAAAAAAAAAAAAAAAAAAAAAGTGGAATCATACAATATTTGTCCTTTTGTGTCTGGCTTACTTCACCAAAATTAATGTTTTTGAGATTCATCCACACCATAGTTTGTCTTAGCATTTCATTCCTTTCTGTATCTAAATAATATTCCATTGTATAGATATACCACATTCTGCCTATCTATATATTAGTTGATGAACACTTGAGTTGCTTCCACCTTTTGGCTACTGTAAATAATGCTATTACAAACACTGGTGTACAAATATCTGAGTCCCTGCTTTTGATTCTTTTAGGAGTGAGATTACTGGATTGTGTGGTAATTCTATATTTAACATTTTGAGGAACCTAGCCCTCTTTTTAACTGTCAAGAAATTGAAGCCTGGAGTGGGTTTGAGGTCACACAGCATTGAGGAGGTGGTAGAGATGTAACTAGACTCCTGGACTTTCTGTCAATCTCAGTGGATAATAACAGACAGAGGGGAGAAACCAGAGAGCCATGATCAAGGTGAGTGATGGGCGCTGGGTATCCCAGGGCGGGAGAGTCTGCTTTTCTGCAGTTTTTCCAATACTGGGCCAAGCACAACAATGTTCATGTCTCTACAACTGTCAACCTAAGAGACTGGGTGAGCAGAATAGTGTGGAAGAAGTAGGTCCAGAAATGGGTAGGAATAAAATTAGAACACTTTTGTTCAAGTGCTTGAGGGAAAGCACCTTCATCTTGGGAGAAGTTAGAAAGCAATGAAAATTGATGTGAATGTCCTGACTTCAGAACTCTGGGCTACTCCTATGAAAGAAAGTCTTGCTTCTAAATAACTGAAAAGCAAAATTTGGAGGCATAAGATGCCTACCCATGATACAAGCTTGAGCCTTAGTACAGCAAGAGGTAGAAAAACTTAACTTGTGAAGAGTGTGGATTTGGGATAGAGCCTGCAAACCTGGGGGCAAATTCCTAGCTCTTCCAATTATCGACTTTGTCACTTATGGTAAGAGATAACCCCTCTCTGAGCCTCAGTTTACACATCTGTCAAATGGGGCAATAATAGTACCTATCTCGTAGGGATTGATATGATAATGCTACTGATGCTGATAGATCATCTCATCTCAAGGCTTCTGGACACTGGTGGCACATTAGAGCACCTAGACAATTTCAAAGTTACTGATGCTTCACACCCAAAGATCTGATTCAATTAACCTGAGAGTGTGCCTGTCCCCCTCTTTTTTGAAGCTCCTCAGGTGATTTCAAGGTGCACCAAATTTGAGAAACAGTGTGTTCTAGTGCTTTTCAAGAGTCTTTTTTTTTTTTTTGACAATCTTGCTGAGTCGCCAGGCTGCAGTGCAGTGGTGTGATTTCAGCTTACTGCAGCCTCCAACTCCCTGGTTCAAGTGATTCTCCTGCCTCATCCTCTTGAGTAGCTGGGACTACAGGTGTGCACCACCATGCCCAGCTAACTTTTGTATTTTTAGTAGAGACGGGGTTTCACCATGTTGGCCAAGATGGTCTCGATCTCCCAACCTTGTGATCAGCCCACTTCAGCCTCCCAAAGTGCTGGGATTGCAGGCGTGAGCCACTATGCCCAGCCCTGGGAATCTTGTTAAATCGCAAATCCTGATACAGCAGGTCGGAAGTGGGGCCAGAGATTCCATATTTCTAAACAGCTCCTAGGGCATGCTGGTGCCCAAACCACACTTTGAGGAGCAAAGTTTTTAAAAAAGACTACCCCAGGACTGGTCGGATCTGGATGAAGTATGTGGTAGATGTCAGTAAGAAGTAATAATGTCATTAGATGTAATGTTTAAGCTGCCCACTGGGTGCTGGCCTAAGGGGAGTGATCCAGTAACAGGGGTAAACCTACAAAGTTTCCTACAAGAGGCAAAGGGCCTGTTGCTATAGCGTAGTCTTTAGTTGATGTGAATAACTTCACAGTAGGTCCTGTTGCTCAGAGAGATGGGAATAGAAGGCCTAAGAATAACTACCATCGTGAACTAGAGACCCTTGCCGCGGAGTCAGCTGGAGTCTCAGTTCTCACATTGCACCGGGGTTTGGGTCACACAGGAATCCACGCTTCGGGGCTAGGAAGTGAATGTTTGGGGATAAGAATTAGCACACTCCATTTGTTTGTTCAGGAAATGTTTACTGAGCATCTCCTGGAGCACAGTGTTATAGTAGGCACTGAGGGTCTAGCTATAACCACAGTCCCTGCCCTCCAGGAGCTCACAGTCCAGTAGGAGGGAGACAAAGCATAAAACAGGTGAAACCCAGAATTCAGAGGGATCACTTTAGTAGGGGAAGCTTTTCTGTGTGTGTGTCGGGGCGGGGTGCAGTCCTTGGCCCAGCCTGAGGGAATTGGGAAATAATTCTTAGAGGAAGCAATGGATGAGCTGAGCCTTTAAAGATAAGTATGAGCCCCAGAAGAGTGGGTGGAAGCAGAGAGGGTCCCAGGCAGAGGAGAGAGCGTAGGCGGCTAACACAAGAGGCAGAGAGAACAGAGCCTCTTCGCAGAAGTAGCTCAGTTCCCAGGCGTTGGAAACGGGGATGCAGCCAGAAAAGAATCTGGTGAAGTACAAGGGGCTTGAATGTCCTACTAATGCATTTGTATTGTGTTTTGAAGCCAGAGGTCTATGGGGTCAATAAACTCCCTGAAAAGGTTGTGCTTATATATCTATGTGCATTATGCTGGGATAAAACTGTTGCGTTTTTATCAGACTCTCCAGGGGACTTTAGATCCCCAAATAGATAAGAATCCCTGGGAGTGTCCATTGCTTAGGCTCATTCTGTGCAGGCAACAAAATATCAGACACTGGGGTAGAAGGTGCAGCGATAGAAGAAGAGCTCACCATGCTTTTGTTTTCTTCCCCCTTGAATCTTTCCACAGCAGTTGTCTCTGCCTGGGACACACATTCTCATCCCCACTGCCACCCACCTCTCACCCAGCTAATTCTTATTCATCCTTCAGATCTCAATTCAAAATCTGCCCCCTTAGAAAAAGACTAGCTTGACTTCCCCTGTGACATCACTCCCCACCCATTACACACACCCAGAGCTTCTCTGAAACAATTGTCACATTATAATTATATAATACATAATGTAATTCATCACTCAAAGCTATCTGCTCTCCCCCATCTACCAGTAAATACTCCTCGTGGGCAGATAACATCTTAGCTATAATCTCAATACACTAAACAGGTTCAGGTACATGGTGGGGCCTCAATAAATATTACTGAGTGATTACATGAATATTTGAATAAAAGAGTGGATTCACATAGCTGATCATTACACCATAGTATGGTGAAAAAGAACTGCAGTAGGGAATTGACTGTACTGGGCAGCTTTCTGAAACCTGTCCTGGTGGCTTTATACAAATGTTTTAAATCACTTAGTGAGCAGGTGCAGTCTACGTGCTAGAATCCTGGGACCTCTCCAAAGTGGTCAGTGAACTCCATCATTAGCCAGCACCAGCATGTTATTCACTCCTTTTTTTTTCTTTTTTGAGAATCTGGTATCTGTTTTTCAGTGAGCCCGTTGCCCTACTTTGCTTATTCTTTCTTTCTGAGCTGTCAGGAAGGTGGGAAGACTTTCATTTGTTCTACATCATCCTGTGTGAAGAGAAGAGGAAAAAAATACCCACATTACAATAGCAGCTTGGGGTTTAATACTGTTAGAGTAAGGATGAGTAATTCTGAAGGCAAAGAGTGCAACTAGGGTGAGTCAACGAAGTATTTCAGTGGATGTCAAATTAGCAGAATCAGCCTCCTTGTTCTAACTCCTACCTGAAGGCCAAGATTCCTCCAGATCTTCATGTTACCTCATCTAGCCTGAACTTTCATGAGCCTCAGTCTCCTTATCTATAAAGTGCTGAGAACAATATTATCTGTTAGTATTGTTGCCAGGATGACATTAGATAACATATGCAAAAGTTCTGCCTCTATATTTCTTTCTCCCTGTATACTAGCCTACACTTCCAGGAAACCTTTAGGTTAACGTAGCTGTTGAACCCCTCCATTCGAGGCAGTGCCAGTAATACAGATGACAAAAAATGTGAAGCTTTGCATCAGAGGGCTTGCAGCAACATAGTAGAACAAAAAAGAAAATAAGACATATTGAACAGCTTCTTAGATAGTATTAGCCCAAAGGTTTGATTATGCATCTTTAACCAATAGGGAACTTTTTATGTCTGTAAGCATTTTCTCTTCAAATAATTGCTGGCTTTTTTTTTTTTTCAAAGCTGATGGAAGAGGAAAGAAGGAAAGGAAGCCACTCTCTTTTTCATTTCTTCAAAGGCAACCCAAATTTGATCCCGATAGTGAATGGCTCAAGATAAAAAAAAACTCCACTTCAGTCTGCTTTCTGTGATTAAACAACTCTTTTGTTTGTCAAATAGCAGGGAGACAAGAATAAAGGGAAGCTCTTGTCACTGGTAAGTGCTCTAAAAGTGCACTCCCTCCCAGTTCTCAGTGGGTTAGGTGTGCCGGTGCCTACAAAGGGATTCTCAAGCTGGGCGGCAAGGCTGGACTTCAACTGCTTAGACTAGGAGAGAAAATGGGATGGGGATGGCAGATCCTGAAAAGCCTGCATAGGACTGTGGAATTCTCAGGTTGGGAAGGTTGGAAACTCATGTGCTCTCCCACCTTTTCCCACGGATATCGCGACATTGGAAACCAGTCTGTTCCATGACATTCTCCATACAGGAAGCCATATTCTTGAACAAAACAAACTGCTCAGAAAGATTGCTGAGAGTGTGGAGGAGGGGTCTAACCTATATCTTGTTTCAGTGAAATTCAGCTTCCACTTGGCAATGTGAGAACTTGGGTTTTTATGGGAGGAAAAAATTTTTATGTAAATTGCTCTTAGGTTTTGAAAGTTCTGGTTGGAATATGAAGGCAAAGGTGTTGTCCTATTGAAAAGGTGGACAGATGTAGGAAATAAAAATATAGGCTACCCAGTTAAATTTAAATTTCAGGTGAACTAGGAATATTTTTTTAAAGTATTAGTATATCCCATGTAACATTTAGGATATCCTTATACTAAAAAAAAAAAAAAAAAAAAAAAAAAATTACTCAGCTGGGCATAGTGACGCATGCGTGTAATTCCAGCACTTTGGGAGGCCTAGGTGGGAGGATCACTTAAGGTCAGGAGTTCCAGACCACCTTGGCCAACATGGTGAAACCTCGTCTCTACTAAAAAATACAAATATTAGCTGGACGTGATGGCACACACTTGTAATTCCAGCTACTTGAGAGGCTGAGGCAGGAGAATCACTTGAGCCAGGGAGGCAGAGGTTGCAGTGAGCTGAGATCGCACCACTGCATTCAATCCTGGGCAACAGAGTGAGACTCAAAAAGAAAAAAAAAAAATACTCATTTTTGTCTGAAATTCAAATTTAAATGAGAATCTTATAATATTTTGTTTGGCGACCTTACCTATTGACAATTTAACTCCATTTTTCATTTCCTGTTTCATTTTATTATAAGCAGTATGGGGGGTGTGGCAGGGGGTGGACATGGATAAGATCAGAGAGGCTTTGAAAGCTTTCAGAGGACATCACTGGGGTGGTTTGATATCTAGGTTTTAACGTCAGGCAGGGCTAGATTCAAACCCCATGCCTGCGTCTTACTACATGATCTCCAGCAAGTGACTCCCCGCTCCTAAGCCTTCTTTAATATTAGAGAGTCTTAATATTCACCTTCTACAGTTGTTGCTGAGTTGAAATGAGGTGACGTTAAAGCACCCAACACACTGTAGCTCCTGGATAAATGACACCTCTTAATATACACCCTCTAGTAGGCAGCTCCTTCTGCCTAGAATACCCTCCCTGGACTCCCACTTACTCATGAGGCTTTCTGCATCTTTCCCTCTTGAACACTTAAAGAATTGTGACAAAACGGCTAGGAAAGCCCACATCACTCTGAGGTATTGCATTGATATCAGCATCATTCTTTAGAAATGTGTTCCCAACTAGATTGTAAATGTTTTGCCATCGAGATACCCAGTTTTTTCCATCTCCACAGGTCCAGCATTTAACACAGGGCTTGACACACAGGAGGAGCTGGATATTTCCTAAATGAACATATTATCAAGCCATTAACACCTTGGCATAAATTATCTGTGATGGCAGTTTCTAAATGATAGTCCGTGGTGTAAAAAATAAAGTCGATGTAAGGGAGCTTCTTACAAAGCTAAAATTATTCTATTTAAAGGATTGTCTTTTATTTGAGACTATTCTTATTTGTTTAGAGTTTTTTAAAAACCGTGTCATTTAACAATTTTTAAAGGTATTTGAAAGACTAAGGAGTTGGCAATCTCTAATTCAGGCTACAACCACGTCTCTGTATCTGTCTGTATATCACTGTCTCTCTATTTCAACGTGGAAGTTTCAACATGAAAAATGCACTAGTACTTGAAATTCACAAGTCTGAGAACCACTGCTTTATGAAATACGTAAAAAGCAGAATTGCAGGGGATATCATCCAGGATTGGTACATTTTCATTGGAAGAAGAAGAGAAGAAAGAATTACAGCATGAGACACAGCTGGAAAGATATTTTATCTGAATAAAAAGGAGTTTGGGGGGTGCAAAATGAGGAAGTAAAGAAAGAAAACAAACTTTCCCTATTTCTCAACTCACCTAGGACTGAACCCCACCATCACGGAGGTCAGGAAGTTAACTTACTTGAGTCTGAGGCCCTCCCAACTGTCCCTAATCAGGTTGCTCAGGTCAGCAACCCCCTTCAAAGAATAACAATACAGTACAAGGAGGGACATCCATCCCATTGACCTCCAAGGACCCTCCTGTCTTCAGAATCTATGTCGGGCCCCTCCCTCTAGATGAGAACTTCGGGGCCAGTGCCCCATGCAATTTCTGGGCGCTCTGCCCTTGGCTTGGCCTCAGAATTACGTTTCTGTGAAGACAGTCCCCTTCAACTTCTGCAGCTCCATTGACCATGATTCCAGGCATTGTGAGGTCATTCCTCAACCCTACCTCCCTCTGGCCCTCCCCTCTTTGTCCTATCCTAGATGGACACATCTGTCACTTTTAAGTCCCTATTGCTCATCTGTCACGGTCCACAACCCTGAAGAGACAACGGAAGGGGCCAGATGAATGTTCTGCCCAAGAGGAAGATTGTGACACTTAAAAAATTCTCCAGATCTCTCCATGTCTCCCATCCCCGACTCAGAAATAATAATAATGGTAATAATAACTTTATTATTGTCAATGAGAGCTCATTGTGTGACAGGCACTATGTTAAACACTTTACATGTATTATTCTATTTAACCCTCAGAACAAAACCCATGGGGGATACATTAGTATGTTGCAGATGAAGACACTGAGGCTCAGAGAACTTAAATTGCCCAAAGAGCTTCTCAAACCTGGTAAGAAGTGGCAGAGGGATTGGAAAGCCAGTGTTCCCAATTCCAAATTTCTGTGCTTACCCCTGCTTCACACCGCCTCCACTCAAGCATCTTCAAAGTCTCCTAGCTGTCCACCAAATGGAGTTCAAAATTATCTCACAGACTCTCAAGACCCTTTAAAGCCTGGTCTCCACCTCCTTCTGCAATCTCATCTCCCAATAGCGCCCTTCTAGAATCCTCCATGGCAGGTATTTTGGAGTCCGCTTTCTTTTTTTAAAAAAAATTTTTTATGTTTTTTTATTATTGAAAGAAAGAAAAAGAGAGAAAAGGAGAAAGAAAGAGCAAAAGAAAAAAAAAAGAATGAAAGAGAGAAAGAGGAAGCGAAAGAGGGAGAGAGAATGGGATTCTTGTTTTATTGCCCAGGCTAGAATGCAGCCTAAAAATGGGTATTAAAAAACTCTTTTATGCCAATAACTGTGCTTAACAATGGAGACAGGAAGGAATAGGGGATGAAAATAACAAATAAGCAGCCAACTAATATTTTATTTAAACCTGTGAAATGCTATGCAATTGCTGAGGAGTAATTTACTTCCTATTATGTGGTCACTTTTAAAATAGGTATAATGTGATACTGAGAAAAATGTATGTTTTGTGGATTTGGGGATGAGAGTTCTGTAAATATTTGTTAAGTTTACTTGTTCCAGGTCTGAGTTCAAGAACTGGATATCCTTGTTAATTTTCTGTCTTGTTGATCTGTCTAATATTGACAGTGTAATGTTAAAGTCTCCCACTATTATTGTGTGGGAGTCTAAGTCTCTTTGTAAGTCATTAAGAACTTGCCCTATGTATCTGGGTGCTCCTGTAATGGGTG